>JANHGL010000757.1:83198-122478 GCA_024611195.1 Ceyx melanurus
CACTTAAGACCCGCCTGGATCTGTTCCTGGGTGACTTGGTCTGGGTGATCCTGCTCAGGCAGGGGGGTTGGACTAGACGATCATCTAGGTCCCTTCCAACCCCTAACATTCTGTGATTCTGTGATAACCAAAGAAAAGTGCCACTGTAAACACAACAAAGCAGGATTCCCTTTCAGATTTAACCATATTCTGAATGATATTCGGATGAGTTAAAAACTCAAAGTTCAATTTCCACAGCTGTGACAGCAGGCTGCAGCATGCACCCATTTTGTAAAGGTGGTGTTAGTATTCTTTTGGTATGAGATTTGTTTGCATACGTCTCTATTACAAGAACCAGTGTTTTTAAATGCTTGTAGGCTCAGCTGTTGACAGGCTCCTCCTGCTTCAGCTCCGTTACCATGTCTCTTCTCTCAGATACCAAAGAGCTACAAGACATCCTACTCACCATGCGGAAGCTTAACCAGTCGCGGTGGCAATAAGGGAAGGTCCCATCCAGTTCTAGAGGCAGCTGTGAGCTGTCTATGTGCTTATGGAGGGATTTCATGGAGGTGAGGAGTTCAAACTGTACAGGAATGGAAGAAATAAAAGCATATTTGCATTAGGGTGTGAGTATTGGAGGAAGAGGGGAAGGATAATGACAGACAGCATCCTTTATTTCTTTATCTCACTTGCACAGAAACAAGGCACACAGCACATAGCTGCAATATCACTAGGGTATGAAGGAAAACAAAAATCAGTTCTGTTTTAGAGCAGCTTGCTGGAGAGCTCAGTGGGTGAAGCCTGTGGGAACACAGGCCACAACACGCTGTTTCACCCAGCAGAACATCTGCGATGGGAGTCTGGCAGCAGCCTGCTTTCTCCAGAGCCAGTACCTTCCAGTATAAGCAGAGCAACTCCCTCACACATTCCCACATTGTGCTGCAATTTCCATCTGTTTGGTGAGTCTGAGAGGTTAAATCCAGTCCTCAGCTTCCTGGATAAATAGTCTAAGGGAGCAGCCGCTGCCCTGCCTTTAACTCCCTGCTCATCACAGCAGCTATTTGCTCCAAAGTGTTTCCTGGATCTCAACACTGATAACTTGCCTTCCGCAAGTCTTGTGGGACCTCAGAGCATTTTTAGACTCACCAGAGAAAGAGACAAGTGCTCCTGCATGTACCTGGAAGCCAGCCCAGACACTGGGAACTCAGGTGCAGACATTCAACCCCACACACACACATTGGAAGTTTCCACCTCCTTACAGCATAGCAATGATGTTTCCAATTCCTCCCGCACAGCCTTGTCTTTTCCAGGCTGTGCTCTGTTCCCTCCCACACACTTTGAATTTGTTCAACATGTGCAATGTCTTCTGTAGTTCTCTCTCTGTGTACACACCTGCAGCCCCTTCCTCACTTCAAATCCTTCCACAGGGGGGCAATGAGGAAATGGAACAGTTGCCTTTTGGGGCTGCACCCCCTTCAACACACAGCAAACCTGATGTTATTCCCAATGTCTTTGTCCACAGGAATACAACAGGTCCTGACCAAGTCTGAAGTCTATGGGGTTTCAACAGGCACAGAATTTCAGTCCACTCTTGGAGTTTAACAGTCTAGAGCAGAGGGAGAGGACTCCAGAGTGGCTGAGAGCCTCCAGTTCTAATACAGCTGTGGAATACCAAGGCAGATTTACTACAGCTGGGGGTGGTCAGTGATGTTCTGATGATTTTCCCTCCTCTGTTAGCACTTCCTATTAGTCTTCCTAGACATTGCAGCTGCAAAGGGAACCTCACACACAGATCCATCTCCTATTCCCCCTCCTTCTGTCTTAAGGGCCCCAGCAGACTGACATAATTATGGTGCACATGTCACCGATGGACTCGGCAATAAACAGAGCAGGACATGGATCTGTTCAGCTCATGGAAACTTTACAACCCTATAAATACCACACCTCTAAGAGACCACAACCATAAAACACAGACATTTCACACTGAAAATAAACACACATCAATGGACAGAGAACTCACTGTTCAGAGAGTTAAAGAAAGGACATCAAGAGCTCTACAGCAGCCCTTTGATGGGTGGTTCCATTACCTGTCCCAGTGGTGGCTTCTCCATCCGAAAAGTCAGATCTCTCTCAACCAGAAGCAGGACTCCATGAATACAATGAGGATCTATGTCCTACAAGAAAAAAGAGCACAAGTCCATTACTGATACCTGGGATGACAAGGGGAAGGTACCACACCAGTTTTGTACAGGAGACTGTAATTTATCCTTCAAAAATATTTCAGAAGCCTGGAAAGTGGTCACCAGGTCACTCTACAGAGCACCAAGGCTATATCCTTAAGGTAGTTTGCTTCAAATCAACTACTCCTGCAGTATTTAAAGATGCAATGGAACAGGTCAGGTCTTCGCTCTACTGAAAAAAAAATAAATTAAAATATACAGGGAAATGTGTCAGGGAAAAAAAAGAAGAACTGTGTTCAATGTCCAGGTTTTTTCTTGATAATTTCCCTGGTCACTTCTCCTAACTGAAAGGAAGTTGTTTTGTTTTTTTCCCCTGACAGTGCCAAAAATGTCGTCTTGTCTTTACTTAATGCCAACTCACAATCAAGGACATCCTGTCGCTACTGTGAAGCTGCAGAAATTCCAAATACAAGGGACATCTGGCAGCTGTGGCTCAAACTCCGTCATCCCAGAGCAGCTCTCCCATTACAGCACCACTTGAGAGAAAGCCATAGAGAGCAACAGCAGGAAGAGGTAACCAGATGATGGAGACAGGGCCTACTGTACACATGATGCCTGGCCCAGAATCCCAGATGTTTCCTAGCTGGAAACTGTCAAAGGGACTGGTTGAGCTGCAAGGAAGCCGCCACACAGCAGATCACGACAGCGAGGAAAGCTGCTTAAAACTATGGCTCTGGCAGTGTCTAAGGATAAATAACCAGTGTGAGCAGCACAGCCAGAGCACAGAGGCAAGTGGACCAGCAGAGACTGAGCTGCCCAACCTGACACAGGGCCCAGCACAGCAATTAAAAAAAATGACAACACAAGGAGAACAAATTCTACAAGTGGAAGCAGCAGCAGATTCCAGAGCAGAGGAAAACACCTCTCTCCCCTCTAGTCCTTAAAAAGGATCCTTTTGAACAGGCAGGAAAAATTCCCAACTGAAACATCTTCCAAAACCCTGAGAAGTTTCTAAGTCTTCTCAAATCCCTTTCTTCAAAGCACATTATTCACCCTTTCACTGTTACTTGACACTGATCAAAAAGCCAAAAAGAATTTCTCATATTCATTTGGTATTAGGCAAATACTGAAGCTCATTTGAAGAGAGGATGGGGAAGGATGTATTAGCAGCTGTGAATTTGTCTGCTAGAAAGTACTGATGGATGAAGATTAGCCACAGTTCCAAGACAGAGAATTCACTAAATAAATCTGTTCTTTCACAACCCCTCTTCTACTCCAGCAGCCATGAGATGTGCAATCTGAGTGAGGGATAAAGGTAGTGATGGTGTAACATGAGGTTACAACAACAGCCAAAACACTCTCTTGCTTGTTTGTTACTCCTGAAAATAGAAACTTAGAAACCATTTGCAAAAAAAACTGTCAAGGGAAAAGTTCAGAGTTTTCCAATCCAAGAAGCAGCAGTATTTCAAAGGAATCAAGTATTTTTCACCATATTTTTTTCTTGAAACAGCTAAAGAGCAGACACTCTCCTCCAGCACCCATGGAACAATTCAGATTGACTAGAGCAGTTTACAGGGGCATGCTGGGAGACAGGCTACCTGAGAAAGGTTTCCTGCAGCTTTGAGCACAAACTCTTACCACCTTTGCTAACAAAACCCAGTCTCTTTTAACATCAGACCAAGCTCCTCCTTTCTTCTGCAGTAACAGGGCATGCAAATACACCTCTTGAGCAGAAACATTTGCACAGAACTTTTCTGCTTTCAATGCTACCATAATCAGGCTCTTCCCTTCCAAACTCACAGACACAGTGGATTTCAGGATTAAGCATTTGCATGGATACATGAAATTCAGAAACCTTTCACTCAATAAAGACCAGGCAGAGGGAAATCCCGGGTATCTCCTCACTGAAGGCCAGCACACACATTCCATGCTCTGCCTGTTCACTGACCATGAGATTGGAGTAAACAATCAATCACAGAGCTTACTGTTGACATCCAGTGACCACATGTCACAGCAGCATTTACCTCCACACAGACCCTTGCTCCAAAGCATTGCTGTGCAGCTTCCCACAGGAACAAGAGTGACCTATTTCTGTAGCCTGTATGCCCTGCACATTTCCTTTCTCCATGCAGAGTACCAGAGTTCCTCCTGCTTCTTCCTGAGTTGGCTCTGTTACACTGCTTTGCCCCAGCTCCCAGTGCTGCCTGGGACAGAAGGACTTCCCAGCCCCCCATATCCAAAAAAGGGGGAAGAAAGTCTTGCAGAACACAACTGAAAAGCAGAGAGAATGAGAAGCTCTCACCAGTCTACTTGGTGATTCTAAGTCTCCCAGTGCTGCAGAGAAAGGTGCTTGCATGCATCAAGAGTCCTCTATTAGCACTTTAAAAGTCTGTTCACACATTTATTTTGGAAAGATGAAGAGTGGAGTAAGTACTTCCTCAAACTGACAGATCGTGCCCCACAACCCTATGGGATCAAAATCCTCCCTCCCCAGGGAGGTTCTCTAGGGTTAACAGACCCAAGCAGTGCAGCAGGAAGGGCCCCAGCATTAGGTCACCAGCTCTGGGCACCCCCCATGAAGCAGTGAAGCTGCACTCCTTGGGAGGAAAACAGCCCTTCAGAACTAAACAAGCAGAGCAACACTGGATCCCAACCTCTAACAGAGTCCACTTCATAAAAGCCATGTAAATAAAACCCTGCTGAAGTGGAGAGGTGAACAGCAGAGAAATGAGCTCCAGAGACAGTCTGATAAAGAGACCCTATGAGAACTATCAGGGATTTCAGAAAGGACCGCAAGGAGATGATCAGTTCTGTAACCTTACAGAAACAACAGTCTGTGCATCTGCCTCCACCAGCCCAGCAAACCTCACTGAGCTCCAGAAAGCCCAGCTTGCTCTGCTCAACTTCCAGTCAGTCTGCCTGTTTCAGAGCAGATGAGAGCCATGCTGTGGACTGCAGAGGGAAAAGCACCCAAGGGTTGCGAGGAGCTGGTGGATTATTCCTGTGCCACAACCAGCCAAGGAGCCAGCTGAACAGGTCGAGTTCAGAGCGCTCAGAGTCAGGGTAAGGACTGAAAAACCAGAGACAAGAGTCATCAGCCTCTGTTAGTTGCTGTTACCTGCAGCACATGCTCGGCTCCAGCAATCCATCTTGCAGCACATTAATCCCTGTTAACTAACCATTGCTCCACCCTGATAACATGGTGCTCAGAGCCAAACAGCCACCACAGCAGGATATTACTGCAAAAAGTTTCCCTCCCACTTCTTCTCAGAGGGTAGGAAACTTAAGGTTAGAATGGCTTTATTCCTGCCACGCTTATATGAGACTGGGGACCCAAAAAAACCACATTGTGTCTCAGCATGTTGCTGATTTCCAAATCATCCCATTAAGACACAACAACACAACTTAGACAGGCAATGAATTGCTCCAAAGCTTTAGCAAGCCCACTGCCATGTGGGCACAGCGTGAAAGAGAAGATACTTGCTCCTTACTTCTGCAGAGCCAAGAAGGGCACCAGATGACACCTTCTCCACAGAGAAGGTGCACAGCAATAGAGCTCCCAGCTCCACCCAGCCCAGGAAGCAGGAGGAGAGCCCCGTGACTCAGCCCCAGCCCTCAGATGTGGCACTGAAGCACATAAACTACAGAGACATCAGCTTCATTAAAACATTGCCCTATTCCAGCTTACACAAATTGGGTCTGGAGAGGCCTAAGCTCTGATTTAAAAGGAACACCTGCTGAAATAGGATTAGTCATAGCTACAGTCCACCACCTCCTTCGCTTTGTATCAGCAGCAGAGAGCTTCTATCTGGGAGCAGGGGCAACACGACCCACCTGCTTGCCAAGTGCCTAGCAGGAAAGCCTTTGACCCGAAGCAATCTAGAGTTACAGCACATCCGATTCCAATCAGTCACCGACAGCCACATCAACAGCTGCATGTGCTCTTCCACCTGGCAGGACAAGCAGCATCCCTCTCTCCCCTCCATGGCAGGCAGAGGCCTCTCTTCCTCCCTGCTCCATGGTGGGCAAAAATCCCTGCATACTTCACACAGCCCCTTAGGGCAGGGGACAACAGCTCCAGGAATGAAAATTCGTGACAGTGGTTAGATTTGGATAAGGGCTGTTCTCAGCACAGAGATGTAAGCAACTTTGGAAGAATGGGGAGGGGTGGTCTACCGTAACTCAGCCTTGCTTTGCAGACTTGCAAGTCCAGGTCATTCTCCTAAAACAGGGCTTGGTGTGTAACTCTACCTCCCAAAGCCAACTGAAAGCCAGGTGGCAGATGGAGACATAAGCATCAGATGGAGATGGAACATCCACCCAAGCCAGTGTTCCTTCACCCAAGCTCCACGCTCACCTGCAATATGCTGAATGCCTTGAAGAGAGCAGGAACTGGTGAACAGCGACGGGCATCCACAAGGACAGTCAGGCCCAAAGCTTGACATTCTGGTCTGCAAGGACAGAGAAGAAGAGATCAAGTTTGTCACCAAAGAAAACAAGACTGTGGAAACAGAACCCATAGTCATGACAGGGTAAAAAACTCAGTACATTATGGCTCTGTAAGAACAGAAGACTAACTGGCCACCTTCTCCTAGACAAAACAGATTTATGGAAAACACCAACTGGACTGCTCAGATTTTACCTTTGCTATTTCCACCTAAAATTTCAATTTCTCCAGTTTCTAGGACATACCTCACTGATGGCAAAGGCACTGATACCTACTATAGGTGACCCGTACAGGAAAGCCAGCCCTTCCTAACTGTTAAGGGACAAAATTGGCCTTAGCCACGCTGCCTCATAAGAACAGCTGTTTTGGAGCTGACCCAACATGTCTTGTCTAGAATCAGATGGGAAGGGGTAAGCATAAAAAAAAACCAAACCAAAAGTCTGAGCAGCAGAAGCTTTCTTTCAGGTTAAGCTTTTATAAATGGTTTAAAGGCCTCAAAACAGACTCTCACAAGGAAGTTAGCTTTACTTAGTTTAATAATATAAAAGTGAAACATAGTCTCAGTAGAGCCTGAGAAGATGAGATGGTGGGGAATGAGATGAGCTGGGGCAGGAAAGTGTTCACAGAGAAAGGAAAAGTAGCTGCAGCAAACTCCAGCCTGCAGAAGCAGACTCCAGCCTGCAGACCCAAAAAAAAGCATTGGCCAGACATCAAGGCAGGTTTTCTCAACACTTGTAAGATCCTCCCTCCCTCTCAGCTTGGAGGCCTGGCCCTAGAATATCATGTCACAACACCGTATCATGGAGCTGCTGCATGACTGCCCTATCACAGCTCCCAAATCCCATTTTCTGGGTTAATGAAGGATAGCAAGACCAGCTCAGACTCACGGCAGTGCATGAAAACAATCAGAATATACCTGACTATCACACCATGTGCACGAGGCACACAGAGAACAGCCCCAGTGCTTACTGAACACCCTAACCGGAGATCCCCACCTGTACAGTTTTGGGACTCTCTTGACCAGGCTCCTAGGCCAGTAAAGTCAAATCATTCCACTCCCTGTCTCAGTTTCTACCCCTCACAAAAGCAAAGTGGACACAACAGCAGCATCCACAGCATCATCCTGTTTGTGTCACGAACCTTGGGATACTGTGCAAGTACAGGAGAAGGCGTACGAGCTCCGTGGTGTTGCAGTGGGGGTTTAACCAGGCTGTGTTCCTTGTCGTTATTATGGCCACTGCACGTCCCGATTTATCTCTGGTACCTGCAAAAAGAGCCAGAGAAAAAAGTCACACAAGGACGTCAAAAGAGCCTGGTTCCAGGTGTGTATGGCTCACATTCCCATACCACCAGCCCGTGACTTTCCTGGAAATGCTCCACAGAACTCAATACAGTGTGTGTGTTGCAGATCGTGGCAGGCTATAAACACACTTCCAAATGCTGCCCCAGAGCACAGGAGCTGAGCTCTGCTTGTTTTCTCTCACGGTAGTGTTACATTTGGACTGCTCTCTTCTACCAAAGAACACATGCTTCATAAAACATGGCTGAGGTTGGCTAATGATAACCCAGCCTCGTGAGAAGAACCTCATAAACTCAAGGTAAAGAATCTTACCTCCATTTGTGTAACAATTTTCACATTGCTGTTGGATGAGAGAACACAGACAGGTTTGCAGAACATGCATGCACTACCCAGTGAGACTGGACATGCACACCATGGGCTGAGCCCTGCATGTAACCAGACATCTCCCAGGAGAAAAACCCTGGAGCAGGAGCCCTGAGCTCCTTCTTGGAGGCTGAGAGCAGCCAGGGGCACACTCTTGCTGCCTGCAGCTCCGACGTGGGCAGAGGTGGTGCCAGGCTTTCATTAGTTTCAGAGCTTGCTCAGTGCTGAGGGAACAGGTGAGGCACAGCATGGGTAAAACAGCTGGGTGGTATGCTGAGGAAGGAGAAACACCTCTACCCATTCAGCCAGGATGGCAGTTCTCTGCCCCTTGCTTTCCAAAAGCCTAAAGACTCAGCTTATCACAGGAACCAAGGCAGCTTTATGAGCTCCCAAACAAAATGATACTCTGGCTTTGGGTTTGAGCCTCAACGTGCTCTGGAAATAATGGAATCTTTTCAATAAGAAGGGACCTTTCAAGGTCATCTATAGTGCAGAACTGCATCCACCATTCAAAAGCAGACAGGGCCTCTGGAGTGAGCCTGCGCAAGTGCCCAGCACTCTGCACTTGCAGTCACCAAGAAGGTGACAGCAGGGACTTACACCTCTATTGTGTGAGAAGTGATTAACAAGAACAAGGGGGAGAGATGGTGATGGAATCCCAGCACAAGACAAAACCAGAGGCTTAGAAGAAGCTCTGACTCTTCTGAACTTGCTGTCCTGGACCACCTCTCTCCTAATCCCAATGGACAAGCATGTGAGTTGACAGGTAACCCAGATTCAGATGGACAGCCCCAAGCACAGAGAACTGCCTGGTGTGACAGCAATCTGTCCCTAGGAGGTGGTTTGAGTAAGGGCCACAGACACAGATGGCTATCACTTACAAGCAGGGCTTCCTCCCTCCCAGGAACCAGAACTGTCACATGGGCTTTCTCCTGCTAACAGTAAGGACAAAACCTTTCATTGTCCATGTGATTCAGGAGTTATATTACTCCTGTATTCTGGACACTGTATAATCCAAGAGCTGGAGAGAAATCAGAAAAAGCTTATTAATAAACATTATTTCATAAGGTAAAAGGATCATCAGAAAATTTAAAAAATGAAAAATAAAAAAGCGCAAAGTACTCAATTACTGGGAAAATGGCTCAATGACTAAACCCAGTAATTTTTTTCTTACTCTGAAGCAACATCTTCTGTCTATATCAGGGAGCCTGAGCACCATCAGAACTTGATCAAACCTTGAACTTCCATACAGAAGCCTGGGAATTCCCTGACCAGGTCAAAAAAGCAACCGCAGCCACCAAGGCTTGGTCTCCAACAGGGGTGTTACCAGATGAGTCATGTGCAGAAGGCAGAGCTGAAACTCTCCTGAAGGGAAAAATTCTTCCTAACTCCATCAGTTGCCAGTTTATTATTTAGCTCTGATTCACTATTAGAAAATGTATTCTTTCAAATGTAATGATGATATGACCAATGTCTAACACATTTAAAGGATTTAAAGCATGTTAAGGAGTGGTTGAGTGCGTTCCGCCAAGTGTGAGAATTGTCCAACGAAATCCAAATGGAGACAGGAGAGGGAAGTCAGTCAAACCTGACACTGCCTCTACAGAAAACATGATTCCTCCCTCAGATGGAAACTCCCTTGAAGTGGTATCAAACCCAACCCTTGTTTCTTCCATTCATTTTGAGGGCACATCCCTTCACCCTACATTGAAGTGTGTTTGCTTCGTTGTACATTAGGAATTTGTGACAGAGGAAACAACTAGAGCATTAGATCACATAGTCAGGTTCCTAGAACACCATGAACTATCAGCTTCTCTTAAAGCCCACCTCTCTTGAACCCTGTATATTTTTTTGGCTGTTGTACACACCCTAAAACTTTCACCTTATCAACAGATCAGAAGTTCAGAAATCCTCCTCTGGAATTTGTTCTAACAGTTCACCTACTAATGTGAAGGTACGTGTTTGAATGTACCTTCATTGTAACTTCATGTAATTGCTCTGTGCTTGGTTTCTCATTGCACCTTTTTCCAGAAGACTGGAAAATACTTATTTTCCCCACCTTCTTCCCTGCACAAAGGTGTTTTCATCTCATTCCTGATCACCTATGTGACAAACAATCTTCCAAGCTCTTGCCATAAAACACCCAATTCAGTAACAAGAAAGGGCTGCCACCCTTTTCTGCATTACCTCCAGTATTCCCCATTTCCTTTCAGAACAAAGGCATTAGAACAGCCCTAACTATCTGAGAGGCTTCACCAACAAGAACACAGAGGTGAAATCACATTCCCCATCCAGCTAGTCATGGCCTCCCGTTTACACACTGCAGGTCAACGCTGGCCTTGCAGCCCCAACACTGCAGGGTAAGTCACCTCGCCGCCTTTCTGCTCTCCCTCCCAATTCTCCACACTGTGCAGGTCCACCTGGCCTCTCCTCTGCTCCCTGGCTCATTCTCAGCTTTAGGTGTCTCTTGAGCTGACGGAACGTAGACACCCTTCCTGCCCGGCACTGGACACTGCTCTGGCTGACCGTGGAAGGCAGGGAGCCTGCAGGGGCTGCTGAGGCAGGGGCTGCTGAGGCAGGGGCTGTCAAGCAGCAGTTTCACACCAGCGAGGCAGATCCTGCTTCCTCCGCTCTCCTGCCCCTTTGGTTAAACACAAAGAGCTCTTATGTGGGCCCTACGCACCGAGTGATCCGGGCTGCCCTGGCCAACAGCCTCAGCTTTGTTACCCACTCTGCCAATATTTGGCTCAGGCAGAAGTTTTATCTGCAGCAATTGGATACTCGCTGCCGTATCAGATGCAAACACTGAGTAACATTTGACCTACAACTGATCTCGGCAGAACAATTCTGGGAAGTCCTCCCCTGATAACTAGGTTTGTCATCTGCTGTTTGGCTATGCTAGGGTTCATCTCCCACATTGCTCATCCACACTTCATCAGAATATTCCTTTCACCACTATCTGTCATGAAATCAAATGTGTTCTAAAAACCTCTTGTATCAAGGCAGCTACACTTAATCAACCAAACTTCTAATTATCAAGAATAAATCTGGGTTTATGAGAGCACTGTCAAATAACATCTTCTACCCTTCTATCCTGTAATTACCTCCCAAGTGAATCAAGTTCCCATTGTTTCGACCAGGTCTGATGTCAGGCCCACCAGCCCATCATTAGCTGCACCCTCACTCTTTTGAACTACTGGTATGAGCCCACAGATTTGGCATTTCTGACTCATACACGCTTAGTTAACAGTTTGAGACTCCTGGGAGCAAGTTAACATCACTTTCATAAGAGGGAAGTTCTACTTCCTGTCCTTCCCATCCAGAAACTTCAGAGTATTCAAGAAGTATTGCTACCGGAGAGGTCTGCGGTGAAACAAATGGAACTGGCACCAGGCAGCAGCACTGTGAAGAGAGGCTCACCCCCCTTGCCCTCCTACAAGATGGGCTTCCCAGGTTCTGGCTCAGGTACTCACCGGGCAGGCAGGCAACTCCACTCCGGAGCACTTCTGGGTTCACATCCTTGACGATGGTAGGTGCAGCTCGACCACCCCAGGCAGGTCCAGAAGCTGGGGATGGTGGAGGAGCAACAGCTGATGAGGTTTCCTCCAGGGCACTGACTTTACTCACTGATTTCAACACATATGTGCCAGCTGCTCCTTTTCTCATCTCTGTCCCTTCTGCCACCATCCCTGTAAGGCAAGAAGCAGTGAGAAGCTTGAGCAAAGCTCCACCCAAAAAGTCCCTGGTAAGTACCATTCTGGGAAAGACATGCCCCCAGCCCCAGCACTCTGCAGCTCCTCTAGTCCTTCTGCCAGTAGCACATGTGTTCCCAACTGGTTATAACATTAGTACTACTGTAATTCTGAAAAAAAAAAAGCCAACAACCAACCCAATTTATTTTGAAGTTTGCAAGTTACAAAACCCCAGTGTGGCTCAGGATTACTGTAGTCAAAGTCAGTTTTAAAGGTAACCTCTCAAGCAGTCCACGTCTGCTCTCAGGCTGGAAGCCTGGCACAGTGCAGCTCCCTGGAAAACCTCCAGCAGCTCCAGCATGCTGAAGTGAGAAACAAGCTCCTGACAGCAAGAGCTGCTCCATCCCAGCTCAATTACTCCCCCAGCACTGCTTTCAGATTAGTTCCTGAAAATATGAAGGGAACTCAAGGTTCACAAATCAGCTGGAAATTAGCCAAAAGAGACCTTGTTTTGCTGGTCCAGACTTCTTTAATTAACAGTTATTGTGCAAGTCAGAAACCTATTTTAAAACTCTGAAGAAGAGGATGATTACACTAACATGATCTGCCTGAGAGCAGCAGATAATGCTTCTTTCGCCTGACACCTCAGCTCTAAAACATGTTATCAGGTAATTCTAAAATTAAATATCTTAGACATTACATGGAAACTGATGCAAGTTTTAATGAGTTTCAATTTTCATGTAAAAGTAGCTGGAGAAAAAAAAACAAAAACCAAAAAACCAAACATATATACACACATACTGTGTAAGAAGTGCTATTCCTCATTTCCCAACATTATAAGAGTTAGAAACCAACAAAACATCTTCAACAACACGTCTTTAGTACCCTAAATACACAACAAGACTATCCCACTGCTGGGCAGAAGGACAGCACCAAGGAAAAGGCTCCACTTTGTTGCAAATCCTGATACTTCATTATCTACCAACTAAAAAAAGAAATCAACCTTTCTTTAGGAATATCAGAGCGGAGTATTTATTTGCTTGCTGTGAAGTCAGATGGTTTAATTGCTGTTTAAAATTTACTTCAACCATCCTACCTTCCTGCTGCATCAACAATGCTGACACCTGACTCAGTTTATTTACTAACAGATTCCAATACTTCATTAAAGAGCAGGACCAGGAACAAAGCAGTCCTTGAAGTGGCTTTCAATACAAGTTTTAGCAGTGAGGGAGATTTACAGGTTGAGGCTCAGCCCAAACTGCTTTTAAAATTGCTACAGTGGGTGAGAGAAGTGCCCTGAGCAGCATGGCTCACTGCAGGGGGAAACTAGGAGGGGCTCCAGAGCTCTGCACCACCAAGGCCATGATGAAGCAGCTGCTCATTACTCTTTGGTAACACCCCTCTCAAGGGAGCACCCCTGGGACCCAGCTTGGCATCTGTTGCATTTGGCCACGTAAGCTGCTGCAATGGCTTTGGGGCTCTGCACAGGTCTGGGACACAGCAGAGCTCAGCTCTGTTCCTAGTTCTTCCTCAGCCTCTGCTTCCCAGTGACATGAGAGGTCATTCCCTTTGGACAATGCTTCTAGATCCTCCTGAAGCAGCATTTTTGAGGGGCACTGATCTCCCAGAGATGAGGTATCTTCAAGATGATCACAGAGTCATGTAAGTCCTACACCAAAGGTTTCACATTAAGGGATGGTAAGATTTTTAAGGAGAACACAGAATCACCTGCTCTACGAGTTGTGAGGCCTGGCAATAAGCAGAACCAGATTAGGAACCTGCATTATGAAGAAAGCCTGGAAAGAGGACCAAAAGGTGGTGTTTAAAGAAGACAGGAAAGGGACTGTGGCTTTATGGAAGGCACCACACCAGGGCAGGAGAAAGACAAGAATGCAGATGGCAGCCCTGCCCTAGATAACTCTTAGAAATGAGGCAGCAACTCCTAAAAGCTGGGAGAAGCAATTTTCTCAGCCCACCAGACACAGTCCTGGTCCTGGAGCTTTTCAGCCCCAGGGAAGCCTCACTGGAGATGTGCAGCCTCCAGACTACTCACATTTCGACCAAACAAACCTCTTCCCCAAGCTCCTAGGGCTGAGCTAGCTCTGCAGACCCCACCTCTCTCCAAACAGGCCCCAGCACACTGTTTGTTGTTTGCAGTCTGGGGCGGAGGCTCCCAGTGAAGCGGAAATCACAGAATGCGGAGGATTACATCAAAAAGCAAATGCAGAACTGGGACATTTGAATCTGCCGTCTTTGCAGGTTCCACCTTTCCCCCAGGTGAAGGAAGTGGTAGAGGAGGATTTGCTTGTGTGCATTTCAAAGAGACATTAGCATTTTACCTGCAAACTGCCCTGACACCAGTATCACCCATGCTAACAACACGCAGTACAGGGAGCGGGAATGGAACACCCTAACAGGTGTTGCTGAGTATGTCCCTGTGCAGCTTTTCAGCCAGCTTCTTGAATTCAAGATGTTTTCTTTCCCCAAAGTAGAGCAAAACTGCCAAGTTTCAAAAGGCACTTTCAGTTCTAGTTAGTCACTAGGGAAAAACAGTAGTCTCGTTATCAGTGTCAATTTTAAGCCACCAACTCAAAACAGCTCACACTGGACTCAAAATCTTTCCAAGTTAGACCAGAATTATGCAGAAAATAAGCTCACTGGGAGTGGAAGAGAAGAGAGAGTTAAGGGCTGAGGAAAAATCTGCAGACACAGCCAACTGAGATGCCCTAGTTCTGTGTGTTTTGACATCACCTACAGCATCTGCTTTAATGAGAGAGCTCCTCAAGCTCACCCAGAGCAAACTGCACATCTGTCCCACTGCAGCTCAGGTGTGAATGGCAGAGCTGAACCCACCCAGGAAAGCTTAAGCTTTGTTGTTATTTATGGTTTAGGCAAGATAACCCCAGTTTCCAGTCACAGCAGCAAAATTACCCCAACAAGACACAGTTACAGAGAATTTACCTTGCTTAAAGACCAACTGGCTGGAAGAGTCCAGTTGTTGGACTGAGTGTAGGACATTAGTTTCACTTTGTCATTTTATCTCTGAATTATCTTACTTTTAGATCTCTAAGGGTTTCATGGGGCTAGATAAGGGGATGGCTTCTTTGGATCTCAAAGGAATCAAATATAATTGAATGATTAAGCTTATTATAGCTCCAGATAGAGTGTTTAAGAAGCACTCCTGGCATTAATAGCTATTTGAGCTGCCCTGGGCCTTAAAATTTTGGTTGGTTGGTTGATTTGAGGGGGTTGTTTCCTGGTGATTTAAATTTTTTTCCTTTGCTTTACAAACTCCAGGATAACAGGAGTTTTCAACTGCAACACCAAAGTTTAACAACATCAGACTTGGGCCAGGAACGTTGCTGATTTCAGCCAAATCCCCAGAAACATTTAAATTGCCATTCATTAAAAAAAAACTTCTCACATATCCCAGAGGGGTCCCCCACTGCTGAAATCCACAGCAGCAGCCAAGATTTGTCCTGTGGAGCAGCAAGAACATCACACTTATTATCTCATACACAAGCTGGCCCTGGCTAATTTTAGACAGAATAGACAGGAACACTGAACGAGCAGCCACTGGAGTCATGAGGAAAGAGGAAGAGCTCACCAGCACATCCAGCACTCACCAGCACATCCAGCACTCACCACAGGCTGGATTTTCAGAGGTCTGGTCCTGGTCCTGTACAAATCTGAAGTCCAGCCGGGTTCAGCTTGGTCAGGGAATGGATCCCCACAGCAGGGTTATTTCCTGGCCATTGTCACCCAAGAGCTACAGATAGACAGGAGGTGACCTCTTTTTTTTTTTTTTTTTTTTTTCTGGTCGTAGTGGTAGATCCTCAGAGAGAGACACAATTCAGAAACAGACTGAGCTGACCCCTCCATTTCACAGAAGTTAAATGCTTCTTACTCCAAAAGTATCCCCTACACAAGAGGGTTATGGACTTGTTGGAGCAAGGCCAGAGGAGCCCCAGCAATGCTGGGAGGGCTGGAACCTCTCTGCTGAGAGGTCAGGCCAAGAGAGTTGGGGTGTTCAGCCTGGGGAAGAGAAGGCTCCAGTGAGACATTATTACAGCCTTCCAGTATCTGAAGAGGCCTAGAGGAAAGCTGGGGAGGGACTTTTTACAAGAGCTTCTAGGACAGGACGAGGGGTAATGGCTTCAAACTGGAAGAGATACGTTAGATATGTTTCTAAACATTAGAATATATTAGAAATATTAGATATGTTTGTAATATATTAGATATTTTTTCTAGTATCTAAAGTAACTCTCCCCTCTTCCAGTTTCACTCTTCTTCATTATGAGGGTGGTGACACACTGGCAGAGGTTGCCCAGGGAATGCCCACCACTGGAAGTGTTCAAGACCAGACTCTAAGAAACCTGGTCTAGTGGAAGATGACCCTGCCCATGGGAGGGTTTGAAAGAGATGATTTTTAAGGTCCTTTCCAACCAGCCTGTGGTTCCGTGATCAGAAATGCCTGGCAACTGTAATGAGAGAACTGAAATATTTCGATGCAGGTGCTAGTGAGATTTCACTTTTAATTGATGGTCACTTAGCTCCATTAGAAACACACTAAGGTATCATGTAAAATAGGACTTTTGGACATGTGAGAAAATAGCTGTGTCTGCAGCCAAACACACAGCAGGGATGCAGCAGGGATGCTGGCTCTTGCCTGCACAACTGAGGACCAGTACAAGCATTCCACTGGTAGCCTATCCCCAGATGACCAGCTCTCAATGTCTTCCTCCAGAGTCAAACATGCTCTAGCAATGCAGATCTGGACTCTTTCAGAGTCCTCACTCTCCTATTCCAAGCCAGGTAATTTTCCTAGCCAGGGGTCTCAGGGAATGAGAGCTGTTGAACTGGAAAGGCGTGTTTCACCCGCCCCCGCCACACACATGCTTCCCTATGAGATCTGCATATCTAGCTGCAAGCTTTCCAGCCTCAGCTTTCCAGCAGCAGGCAAAGCCTCCTCCTGCCACATCTGTCTTCCTGAACTGTCACGGGCTTGTACAGTGAGACTCTCTCTCCTTATGCATTCCAACTGCCTGCATTCAGAATGGGCAAGCTGTGAATGTAACGGGTGGAGGTCACAACACTCACTGAATTAAACATCTTAACAAAGAAACCTTGTTCTGCACCAATGTCAATTGGAAAAGAACTGTCAAGCACAAAACCAACAATAAACCCAACTGTGAAGAGAAAGTTAATCTCAAACCACAAAAATGACAACTTAATCCCTTTCCTGTAGTTTGTGCTGTTACCCCAGAGGTACCTGTCAGTGGTACCTCTCGAGGACTTTGTTTTCAATCCACATTATCAAAGAGATAAACACACAAACACCCAGTTGCTGTACCTTTAGGAGATAATGCCCCAGAAGCTGCCTCCTGGTTGGGGAGTGGAGCTGTGGGCTCCACATGCTCCTCAGCAGGTCCTGAGGACAGTGGTCCACCCTCAAGTTCCTCTTCAATAGATTCCAGTGTTTTTAATGCTATAGACTTTGACTTTTCCCAGTAAGACAAACATCCCTGGTTCTCCTCCCCTCCCTGCAAGTCCCGTGCTGTGACACGCTCTGGGTTCAGCACACAGTTCTCTTCACTTTTCCAGCCCTGGTTTTGCACATTTTTTGGTGGTTCCTCACACCTCTCTCCAGACCTCTGAGTTCTGCATTGACTTGTGCTTTCTGTTTGTGCATCAGGGCCCATCAAAGAGTCACTGTTACTTAATTGTTCTTCTGTCTGATCATCCTTTGCTGATGGAGCAGTGGGGAGAAGTGTGGTTTCTTCAGCTTTCTTAGGCTGACATGCAGACACCTCTTGTTCCTCACCATCTGACAAGAGTCCAGCTGCAGAAGCTCTGACAGAACAGTGACCGTGACTAGTTTGATTCTCTTTTACAGTCAATATTTGTTCAATCTCTTTGCCTTCCTCTGGGTTCTTCTCTCTTTGCAGCTTGATTTCATCTACATCTCCTTGGTTCTGTTCTGCAGGATTTAATGGAGAACTGAGATTTGATTCCTGATCACCACAGGAAGCACCAACTGCCCCTCCACCTGCTGTGTTGCCTGAAGAAGGAGAGCTTCTCTCCACACCTACATCTGCACTCTCAGGCACTGTAAGCAACACAGTGGCTTGGACTGGCACAACACTTTCACTGACACTCTGGCAAGAAACATCAGAATCTTCCTTCAGTGTGCATTGTGATCCTGAAAGGCCTTGGGCAGACACAGGAGAGGCATCCATCTGTGTCCCCTCATTCTGACTCTCAGTCATCAGTGGTTCTCTCAGTATCTTCTCCTCTGTAGCAGCAGTAGCATCTGAAAGTGCTTCTGGGCTCTGCTCCAATGTTTCCACATCGGGATTTCCACTAAGACCATCACCTTCTCCTTTCATGTTACCAGGAGCACCAGGCATCTGTGCTTTTCCACTGACACTGTCTCCAGCAGACACATCAGTGTAGCTGCACAGAGCATACTGCCAGTCGAGGGAGGGCTCGCTGAGGGTCTTCTGCTCTGCAGATGAATCTTCTCCACTGCAGGCAGGAGACTCAGCCAAAGGAAAGCTATTCCCCATGTTTCCAGGACCACCTGCTATCAGCTGACCTTCCAGAGACAGCTCTCCACATGCCACCTTTTTGTTGCTTTCCAAGGGAATTACATTTTTGAGATCTTCTGTAGTAGAAGTACTCAGAGTGTCCATTTGACAAAGCTCCTTCTGCATAAGTGCTGACTGAATAAAGTTATTGGAATAGGTGCTGTCTTGAATGACAATAAACTTGTGCTTTCCTTGAGATGCATTCACTCGGGGTCTAGGCTGAGTTAGATAATTTAAATCTAGTGATTGGGTTAAAGAGCCTGTTTGTGGCCCAAACCTGGGCAGCGAAACTTCCGTTAGCTCAACGTACTCCCCTTCAAGGTCACTTTTCAAGTTCTCTGGAGGAACTGGACTTGTACAGACACCATTGACAAGAGCTTCGGTGAACTGTGGAGCTGTGCTACTAATGACCAGGTTGTCTCGATTTGGAGTTTGTTCCTGTAGATGCTGAGGTCCTAGGTCTGGTGAACTGCACTCGGCATGGTCCATGGGGAGGCACAAAACCGAGTGTTCCTCTGTTGTTTCTGGAGAGATGATACTATTTTCAATTATTTTTGGTTTATTTATAAATTCAGGATTAACCACTTTATCCCAAGGGACACGAAATATCTTCTCATCAGTGGTTAGTAAACAATTTTCCAGTGCTATACCCATCCGCTCTCCATTGAAAGTACTCAACCATTCCAGAGTGAAAATAGAGGTATAAGAAACTTCTGGAATCACAACTTCCTCTACATTATGCTTGTCTTTTGCCAAACATTTCAGTACAATTCGTGGAGACTTCTTCAGATAGGGGACCACCTGTAGATAGAAGTCACCAGGCTTCAAGATTCGCCAATCAATGGCAGCCAGCTGGACTACGATCTTCTCATGAATGCACAGGGGCCAGCCCTCGTGGCGGAACAGCAAGCCACAGTACTGGACCTATTGGGAAAAGAGAAAGAGTTTTCAGCAGCAGGAACAGGCAGGAGACCCTGCTTATACATTAGGATTAAGAAAGTGAAAATTTGGATGACAGAGCATCCCTAACCAAGTGCCATTAGAGAAACACAGGCAGACAGCAGGCTGCTTACAGTGCATGGCCAAACCCACTGCCCTCATCTAAAGACCATCCACAGCCAGATGGCAAATAACAGGCAACATTTCCAGAGTATCCCCAGCAAGCTCTTGGTTGTACCAGCTACACTCAATACCACCCTCCCTTGCCAGGAAGAGGCTGTGGATGCAGAAACCTCATTGCACAGGATGCCGCTACTCATGGGGGATCTTTGAACTGAGGTCTGTCTGAGGTTTTGTTTCTCTTCCCTAATGTGCTCTTCTGGAGGAGAAGCATCTGGAACCTCATTTTGGTTAAGTCAAACTGAAGAGCATGGAGCCAGGTCAAAAGCATCACTCATATGGTGCCAGAAAGAGCCTATGTGAGATAAGTGGAGACAAGTTCCATGGACTGCAGCAGCATGGGATGGCTGCAACCCACTACTGGATGGAATGGAAAGAGATCCAGCCAAGGTAAAGCAGGAGAAAGGAGGCAGCAAATGAGGAAAGTGCAACAGAACCAGAGAGAAATAAGGCAGCAAGGCCTGGCAGCAAGCTGGGAGGAATTACACTTAGCATACCAGGGATTTCCTCGTGCTCAAAACATAGCAGCACTCAGGACAAGCCTCAGACAAATCCCAGCTGAATAAAAGAAGTGAAGTTTCACATCTGAACTGACCCAAGTCAATTATTTACAGTTTTATCACAACTTCAAAGTCTTGACAGAGAAAGCAATTTATAAAAATGCCGTCTTCTGCAGGCCAGACAGATAGAAGAGAACAATACTTTCATTCAAGTATTTTGCCATATAGCAGAGAAAGCACAGAACTGGAAGAAACCTCCTCGATCCTCACACACCTTGAAACAACAGGTAATGGCATCAAGTTTTTTCCTATGTTCATCAAGCTTTACCTTCAGCCCAGCCAGGTTTCTTCACTGCACCTTATGCAAAGTTGTTCAGAAGCTTTGAAAGCTAAATTCATCCTTCAAATTCAAGAATTCCTCCTCCTCAACCCTGGAGCTCATTCTCTGGATGTATTCCCATCACTTAAAATTATTAAGCCACATCACATTACCTTCGCACATCTCCCCACTGATCTGAGGCCTGCCTGAAGCACCTCCTCAGTCATGCCTTTTTTTAAAATTTATTTTTAAAAAGAACACATTTCTTTGTTCCACTCTTTCTTTGTTGAAAGCACTGCATATAATGGCACCAGTACTTCATGATGGTTCTAGAAGCATCGCTTAGAGGTAACTCACCCTTGACTTCCAGCTGTGCCCCTATGGTAACCCTGTCACCTAACAGCTTTTCTTTCCAAACTGATGAACCTAAGTTCACCACAGAAATTGTGCCTGATACTCTGTGAGGCACATGCTGACCCTCTGAGCCTACTGCTACAAAAGCTGAAGTATAACTTTGTAGAGCTCATCTTGTATAATATACATTTATCACCCTCCTCCTCCTTTAGGTTAGTGCTAGTGTCTCCCAGACTGATTTAAACACAAATATCTGTCCTATGCATACTCTTACTTTTTTTTGTCAAGGTCATGGATGAGAAGCAGTTGCACATCTCATGACTCCTGCCTCCAACTCTGTGCTCCCTGCAGTATCAACACCCTCCCTTTCACCAGTTTGTTACCCATCTTGCAATACCAGCATAAACCTCCACCCCTTTGACACAGTAATTAGTTTTCCAACTGACTCCATAATAAATCCTTTACAGAAGAGATTAGACAACGAAACTTTTCTCTCTAGAGAGAACTGGATTAGGAAAAAAGTTCATCTTACACTACCTGCCATGGAGCAAACCACATGAAAAAGCATTATACAGTTTTTAATGGGTCAGTTAATCCAGTCCTTGCTCAGTGCATGTTGTTGTACACTCAGCTTGTTCTCTGTATTTTGTTACTAGCCCTGACTTAACAGATTCAATAAAAATCCCTGTTCTCAGACATTTGGCATTACATGGTAACTTCTCCCGTATTCCAGGATGGAGACTGGCCAGTCTCCTTTCTTCACCACAGTACATGGAAGAAAACTCATCAATAAAAGACATCAAAACCAAAATGCAAAAAGCATTGAAGTTCACAAAAAACCCTACAAAGAAACATCAAGAGCTAGAGCAACATCCAAGCATGAACATAAGCCCTTCCACAGCCCAAACTTATCAGAGTTTTAGAACTTTAGAAGTGGAGTATCCTCATGTTGCTCCTGCTCCAAAAAAATACCTTCAAAGGCTTATTTCAGCTGTTTTAACATTTGACTTTAAGGCTCAAGCATTTTCTCTTTTCATGTCCAACTCCTACCAAAGGCTTGTCATAGGAGTGCCAGGAAGAGACTCTATGCCCAGCAGTTGCAGACAGGAATAAAGCTGCCTCTGAGAAAGGAGATGGGCACCAATGACAAGGGTGGTAACTTCTAGGTCTATGGGGATGACTGAGCTGGAACAGACCAGCCCACCATTTAGCTCAGGGTATCATCTGAAAGCCTGAACTACAAACTAAAGAGGAAACTTTGCTTTTGTTCAGATTCTCTAAAAAGCAGGGAAAACTTTTAAAGAACAAGTAACAAGAAATAGTCATGTGAAGACAAAAGAAAGGACACAGAGCAAAGGTTTGGAGAAGAAGAGTTCACAACAAATGAAAGAAATAACTTTTGGCAATAGAATTCAAACAAGCAGACTTCTAAACAAAACATGGAATAGCCTGGGTCCATCTCTAAAGACAGTATAAGGTACCAAGAGCTTCCCTTTATCCCCCTGTATTGTCACCCAAGACATACCGAATCACAAGTCAGGGCCAGAAAGCATCAGAAGGAAGGAGGAAAGGCTCCAGGCACCCAGCTGGGCTGTTTGAGAGGCTGTCTGCACTCTGCTTCTTGCTGCCACTCACACCTCGGCACTCCGATACCTAACGCTGAGTCCTGAGCAGGCCTCATGAGAAGTGGCTGCCCCACCATCCGGGCAGGCTAGAGAGTGCCAGGCAGGCCCTGAGACCTTCCCCATTCCCGGGCCTGTGGCAGGCGGGTGGCTCCAAACACAGCCCCCGCTCCAGTCCCACCTTCCCAAACAGTTCTGCATGTGGGAGACGGCCCCACCATACTGGCTTCCGCCTCCACAGGACACCTCAGACACCACTGGCCCCTTTGCCTCCATGTTACCTGGGCCCATGCTGCAGGCCAGCTTAGGGGGCTGCCAGCACCCTGAGCTCCTCCATATTCCACCTCCTGACACCTCTCCCACCGCAGAGACCCCGACCCTCACACCTCCCCACCTCAGCCAAGGCCACCGTGCCAATCAAGGCAGCCTCGCGCTCCTATTGGCTGCTGCACCCCAAGCTGCCCTCCCATTGGCTGTCGGTCAGCGTAAAGCCCTCCCTGCCAGCACACTCCTGTCCCTACCGTGGCCTCAGCCCCGAGGGCAGCCGCTGCCGATGGTGGGTGCGCGGCCTCAGTAGTCCCGGCCCAGGGAGGGACAGACTTCCCTGGCTGGCACCCTTCTCGTGGGTCACCGCCCGGACAGGTCCCCTCTGGGAGGAGCAGTGGCTCTGCTGGCCAGCCGGACTGCTTTCCTGCCCTCCCCTCTGCTGCTTCCCCTGCCCAGGGCAGCCCCGCAGCTGCTGAGATCTCAGTGAGGGGGATGCGGCCAACTCAGCTCCTTCGGTTTGGGGAGAGCCGTGAACTGTCTCCCAGTAATTACCGGTTCGTGCTAACTTGAAAGCCTTTAAGGCTTTGAAGGGGAAAAACACGGTGTGCACTACGAAACTACAAACAGCAGGTACAAGGTGACCAGCTCCCAGGGACTGTGATGTGGATCCATCCTACAGGATGGGGGCTCCCCCCAGCATTTCACCTTGACACAAACAAGTACCTGACTATTCCACCTTCTAGTTAGTATTTTTTTCTCCTCCCAGAAGTCCTTTTCCCTCCACCATTAAGACTTCTATGGAAAGCCTGGCTGCACACACCCTCCAGGTTCAGAGACAAAAAGGCCAGAGCCAACACTTAGTTTAGGTTGTTGGGATTGCTTGGGTTTTGTTTTTCTTTTTTTTCCATCTTGCAAACTTCAAGCCAAGTCTGCGATGGAGGCGTTTGACTCATCGCTTCTAACATTTTAGACTCCCGACAGTAAAGCAGCACGCTAATCTTGGACTCGTTCTAGCAGTAAATGCAACATGACTCCTCAGGGCTACTGAGCCTTGCGACTGTTCCAGCAACCATCAAAGGGGAGCCGGAGTTCTGGGAAAAACACCAACCAGCAGCATTTTGTCCCACATGTCCTCCTGCCAGCGGCAGGAGCCCGACAGCTTCATCCACCCGAGTCAGCCATAGCCAGCAACCGTTTCACTAAACCTCGTCTTCTGAATCCTTTAAGCTTTCTGCTTGGTGTTGCTGGTCATGGAAGGAGAGGGCACCGCTCCACATCTGATCTCTGCACAGTTAAGCTTCAATAACGATTTCTCAACTGTTTCCTAATTGCCTGCCCGCCCTCCCACCTAGGCTGCCCTACACACGCAAGCGCTTTTTGCCAGCCATTTCACATACGGGAGCAGAAAGCAAGCTCTCCAAGAGAGTCTTTGCAGGCCTTGGAGAGCGTGATGTACTCACACAGGCATCCTGCTGAATGCACTGCAGGATGTGCTTGGCTGGAATCAGGAAGTCTATGAGGTAGCGCAGTCCATCCCCACGGTACGTCTTCTCCACCACATCAAAAACTTGGCACAGCACAGTGGCTGCGGTAGCCTCAAACGGCGGGTAGAGCGCTGATAACGTACTCTGAATGCAACCGTCCAGCGACTCCGAGTCCTGCCAAGAGAGAAAGAGTTAGTGGTACCACGGCACAGTATGCCCCGGTGCCCTGACGAGCCCTGCGCGCGAGAGCGCAGCCATCTCCAAGCGCAGCAGGAGAGGAGCTCAAAAGGAGCGCTCTGCCCCGCTTCTGAGATTCTTCTGGCACTGGCGAGTCCAGGTAAACATGGCAAAGCTCTCCCAAAAGGCAAGGGGAGCGCTTGCAGAGCGCTGCACACAGCAGTGAGGTTTCCCAGCTTTTGCTTACGCAGCAAGTCCTGCTCCTGGCTGCGCTGGGTGGGGCTGCTATTAAACCATTACCGCAGCACGTGAGTGCGTGCGAGCGAGCGAGAGTATCATGGGGTGGACGGATCCCTGCACCTCGCGTTTCAGATACCCGGGGCTGGAGATGCTGGCCAGCACTGGTGTCCATTACCGCCCACTGATACTGCTTCTCCATGGGCTAAGGGGAGTTGCAGGGGGAACAGCTGGGCTGAAACCCCTCAGTCTGCTGTGCGCTGAAATCCCTGCGCAGGGTAAGGTGTTTGGTACTGCACAAAGTCACTCACTGGTGCAGTTTATCGTTATTCAAAGCCATTTGCCTCTTATGAAAGGCTCGCTCTGGTAGCCAGGAATTTTCTGCAGTGAGAGATGCCTCACAACAGGATCCGCAGTGTGTGTGAGCTGTGTGGCCTTTGGTGCCCGAACATGGGCATCAATACATAGAATGCCAGTTTCCTGCCCAGGGATCAGAGTTGGTGGCTTCCTCACTTCCACCTTCATTAAGTGGAAGAAAAACTGCCAGACAGAGCCTGCCTGTGAGGTCAGGGTGAATTCCAGTGCTAGAGGCCAAATCCTGATCTATTGCATGGGTGTCAATCAAGAGAGCTTGCCAAAAAATAATAGTAATAATTTTTAAAAACCAACCCTGTACACATCTGGAGAGAGGATCAGAGTCCCTCCTTTCAGGTTTAGAAAGAACCCCTCTGGCACAGTTACAGCCACTGGGAGTGAGTTTTGCTACAAAACCAACTGAAAGTTTACTCAGGTGTCTGGCCCGATTCTCATCTGATCTGAATCCACCTCCCTTCACTAGAGACAAGAAAAGCCTTTCAGACACTGGCCCAGAAGCCCTGCAGCCTCCTGAAGAACAGGAACAGCTGCACAGACATGCCTGAAAAAATACCTTAGTGCCACAGCAAGGCCAGGAGAGAAACTTCAACAAAGTGGTGCCACAAGCTTACACCACCACTGGAGAACAGCAGAATGAAGGGATCAAGAAGAAGCAAAGTGTTTCACTTCTTCCACTCCAAAGGAGTACACGTCCCTTGCTCCAGGTACCTCCATGGGAAGGAAATGGGTATCAGGCCCAACATGAAGCATCTCAGACAGCCCCTAATAATGCTAAAATAAATATTGACATAATGTGCTAAACATCACACATCCTTCCTCTCCTGCACTCTGGTGAAGCGACAGAGAGAGGCCAAGCACAGCCAGCTGAAGACAAGCACAGCTCCAGGAACCTCTGTTGACACCAACCTGGTCCCAGCAAGTGTCCATGCTCTTGTCAGATCAAACTGGTCTTGACACAGGTGCTCTCCCACCCGGTCCTAGCCCCCATAGGGAGCCCAGCCAAGCACTCGGGCACTATCACATCAGTGTTATTGCTGGTAGCATTTCACAACAATTTCCCACTCACCCTCCACACTCTACAGGTCAAAACTCTCAGTCAAAACACAGCTCTGTGTGTGTGTTTCTGTGCTGCCTTCAAGCCCCACACCTCTTTCCCTGCTTAAGCAAAATACTTTCAGGTATCCACACCCCCCCTCAAATGAAATTTGTTAAGTTTACTATTGCAGACAAAACAAGTCAAAATATTTGCACATGAGTCAGTGCATCGCTCTAAGGTTCTCACACCATTCCTGCTGCCTTAGCAAAGCCTTTGCAGGACAATTATTAACACTGGCACCAAATCAAAAATCCTTTATAAGGTTAAAATAAACCAAGTCACATATTATCCTTCCTTTAGTAAAATCCAGAATCACCACAGCCTGCAGCCATTGCCAAGCTTGGTACTCACTGTGTGCTCCTCAGCAGAGGTTTTATCTCTCTCTGGCTCAACTGTACAACAAAACCACAATAGCTGTGCAGGCTTTGAAGGGACACAGAGAAGGTATCAACCCTTCCTATTTGGAAAAGACAAGAAAGAGGAGATGTTCCTCCAAAAAGAGATATCTCACTAATCTCTCTGCTAATTCCACATGAAAAGTCCAAACAAGGAGCAAATTCCCATCATGCTCATGTGATGGTAGCACCAGTAGCATCTCTGGGCAGCTACAGCACAAGGATGGACTCAGCCTCTATGTGCTGCAGGTGAATGTGGAAGCAACACAACTTTTCAGCACCCCCAGCACCCAGGATGGTCACCAGGGATGGTCCTGCCTGGGCAGAGGGTGAAATGTGGCAGAGCCTCAGGAGTTACCTTGAAACTTGGTGGGTGAAATGTGGCAGAGCTTGGAGCCTGCAGCTGCAGCAGATTTGCCTCCCCTCATGGACCCATTAAGCCATCACACAGCCTTATGCATGGGGCTGCTTATTTGTACTCATTGACTTCTAGATTGCAGAGGGGCTTGAATAAAGGGCTGCAAGAGGGCACATGGTCCTGTTTAACACTGGAGTGCGGCTGGCCAGCCTCACACATCTAACCTGCTGCCAGTCACATGGAGGAGCCATGGTTTGGAGGCACAGGGAACTCATAAGAAGCAGATCAAGACAGCAAGAAAGGGGGATAGCACCCTGTGCTCCAGAGAAACCTGAAAGGTAGAGCCCATTCTGCCTACAAACCATATCTCTCCACTCAAGGAGGTGATGTGACCCCTGGCAGGCACACAGGGAAAGCTCTATGATGCAGGACAGCACCCAGAAAGGAGGGGAACAAGCTGAATGGAGGAAGGATCCAAGGAGAGGGCATTCCGGCTCTGGCACGCTCCCACTTTACCCAGCCCACATGAAACCCCAAGAGCTCACAGAGCCCATCACAGGAACCTCCTGGAGAAAGGACCCTTCTGGAGAAGAGCCTCCTCCAAGAACTGCAAATTTCAGGCCTCCCAGCATTGCCACATCCCCCTCATGGGAAAACTCCCAGCCACTTGATCATTTTTGTCCACCCAACATAAAGGCAAAAAGAAGCACTTTCCAACCAAGCCAGAGAGCATCTCCCTGAGCAAAATATGTCTTGGGACTCAAACACTTCTTTGTCAACAGCACAAGAGGACCTATGAACTCCAGCTCACTGTCACCACTCCACCGCACGCTCACCACACCTCCCAAAAGAGGAACATGCTTTTAAAATAACCCTTCTATAAATCAAGGCGCTAAATAAAGCCCAGGTTAAGGTCATGTCCGGTCATACTGGCTTTCACTGCTCCTCAGCTGGGAGCCAGCTGCCAGTGCAGGGGCTGGAGCACAGCAAGGAAGAGAAAAACAGCTCATGGGAATGGGATAGGCTCCACCGGCTGAGCAGTGTGATGGGAACAAACAGCCCAGGAAGACTTGGGTCTGGCCAGAGGCAGAAAGGAGCAAGGTGGGGCAAGCTACCACAGATGCTGTGAAATGAAGAGCACACCAAGGACTACTGTGTCAAAGTTCTGCTGCTCTGCCCTTAGAGCCCCTCTCCTCATCACAGCAGCAGCAGGAACCAGAAGTCAGAGATGAGGTTACAAGTGCTGGGGCAGAAGCCCCAGGCCAGGACTAGCCAGCAGGCATCAGGAAGAAGAGCCTGGGATCAGTTACAGCCCTGCTCTGGGGATACCTCTACCTCTCCTGAAATGCATAGGAGTTGGTGCAACACTGATGGACCCACCTGGGTCCACAGAGCCTTGGCAGCATTTTCCCTACAGGTCACCCAAGCACCTTGCTAAGAAGCCAATGTCTTGCTCAAGAATTTTGTCTACAAAATGCAAAGTCTTGGTCAAGGAGAATACAAAGAGGCAGAAATCTTCTCTGCTGACAGCCCAGATGCTGTCTGAAGACTCCTGAAAACCATCAGTATGGTAAAACCAGACTGTTTAATTAGCCTATGACTTACAACAGACTGCGCTCCTTTCTACTGGGCTAGACAGGACCTATAGGGGAGACCTCATAGCAGCCTTCCAGTGCCCATATGGGATCTACAAGCTGGGGAGGAACTCGTCATCAGGGAGTGTATGGATAGGATGAAAGGTAACCATTTCAAACTGAAAGAGGGTAGATTCGGATTAGATAATTAGGAAGAAATTCTTCATTGTGAGGGTGGCAAGACACTGACATGGGTTGCTCAGAGAGGTTGTAGATGTTCCATCCCTAGAATGCTCAAGGCCAGGTTGGATGCAACTCCGAGCAATCTGCTCTAGTTGCAGATGTCCCTGTTCACTGCAGGAGGGTTGGACCAAATGGTCTGTAAGGTTCCTTCCTACCCAAACTATTCTGTGATTCTATGTAACATGCCAAGATTCATGTTGCAGCAAGAATTCAGCTAAAGGATCTGCAGCTCTGCTCTGAGAAACCCAGACCTCCATCCAAGCGGCCAAAGAATGGAACTACATATCCCAGTGTGCTTCTATTAAATCCAGCACTTGCCATGGCCCAGCAGGATGAGGAGCACTGCTGGGCAATGGAGCAGAGCCCAAGAGGCTGAGAGCCCAGCAAGCAGTGCCCGTGATACACCCAGCTCTGAGTCATCAAGCGTCTCGGCTCCCGCTCAGCAGGAAGGTCTTGCCAGGAGCTCCCACAACTTTGTCCTCCTTCTGCCAGCTGCCCAGAGGCCAGCCTGGCCACATACTCCATGCACCCACTTTCTTGCCCAGGTACCAACAGTGTGAAGGCAGGACAGAGGAGATCTGAGTCTGCAAAGGTAAAGGAAAGAGGAGACCAAACCCTTCCACACCCCAGAACTGGAAAGTAGAGTGAGACTGGGAAAAAGCAGAACTCCAAGGATTGCAGCGCCTGCCCCTGGCCCCTAGCCAGGTGTTGGAACTGAGGGAAAAGGAGCACACAGCAGGAGCTCTGCAGGGCCGGGTTAGCTGGTCCCTCCGCCAGCACCGGCTGTTGAGCTGCACCGTTTGGCTGGGGCTCCTCCGCTCTCAGCTGACATGAGAAACCTCATTTCCAGTAAAAACAGACCTCTGGGCTTTCCACGAAGCCTTTCCACTCTTCTGACACAAAGCCGAAAGCCAGGCCGCTTTGCCTTGAAAAAGAGACATTTCTCCATTCAAAAAGGTCTTTGGCTAAAACCAAGGCTTGTTTTTCTGACTAAATTTGAGATTTCCCACTCCATTTCTGCAGGGAGGAGAACCCTCCCAGCCCCGTTTCCTGAGCTGCTCTAATCACAGCGGCAATGAGTTCAAGCAAGAAAAATCTTCCCAGAGCAAGTGCCAGCTCCCCCCCTCTGCTGCTCACTCTGAGGCTCGGGGGGAGGCTGGGAGGAGGGCGCCGACCTTCAGCACCCTGCCTGCCTCGGGATGTGTTTGCTAAAATAAGGTACAGTTGAGCAGTGCAGCCACAGACGTGGGCATTCCCACTGCCAGAATTACATCCTCTTTCTGGGAGATAACCAGGAACAGCTCTACCTGCTCTTCAGGCTATTGTTTCAGGCCTTCCACGGAGAAAAGCACCCAGTTCCACTTGGGAGGAAAGCGTTTGCGGTCCCACCCAGGCCAGCTTTGCTCATGGGCTGTACCTCCACAAGGGAGCTGCCTCCCGCCTGCGACCACCACGGGATCCCTTGTGTGGCTGGAGCCCAGCTCAGCTCCCTGGCCACTGGGGCAGGCAGGATGGCTCCGTAGCTTGCGGATAAACCAGCTCCTACAGCCTTGCAGGGAGTGGTGCTCCACAGACAGAGCTCAGAGAATCATTTCCAGATGCTTCCCGCTGTTCCCCCGGCCCTTCTCTGGGTTGCCGCGGCTGTGGCAGCCAAAGCAGCTCCTACTGGGCAGCGCGCGGGATTATCATTCCAGGCGCTGCAGGAAAACAAGCGCTTGGGAGCGATTAGCTCATGATCTCTCATTTAATTAAACAAAGGGAAAAATGATGTATTTGCTTTCCAGCTCTGAGGTCCCACTTCTGCGCATGTATGAGGTCTGTGCATGCTCAGCCGGTGGAAGGCCGGCCCAAAGCTGGGTGATGTCCCCACCACACCAGGGCTGGTTTGCTTTTAGTCAAAGGGGACATCCCAGATTGCTCAGAAAGCCAAGCTTCATCCCTTGTGAGCCTCGAGCTCTGGAGCAAGTGCACAGATGTATCAGTGCTGTCCTGATGCTGGGGCAAAGTGGAGGAAGGAGTAGAGGGCAGAAGGCAACAAGGTACAGACAGCCACATTTGTGGCTCTGTATCGTGCTTCAGGTGGCCATACACAGATGTTGGCATATGGCAACAAGACCAGCAACAAGGCTGCTTCCTTGCCCAGCAGGATCATGGAATCACGCTGGTTTGGCTTGGAAGGGGCTTTTCAAGGTTATCAAGTCCAACCCCCCTTCAGGGAGCAGAGACATCTGCAACCAGAGCAGGTTACTCAGAGCCCTGACCAACCTCACCTACAGTGGTTCCAGAGATAGGGCAGCAACTACCTTTCTGGGCAACCTGGGACAGGCAATCACCATCCTCACTGTAAAAGATTTCTTCCTTCCCTCCAGTCTAAATCTCTCCTCTTTTAGTTTAAACCCATCACCCCTTGTCCTGTCACAACAGGCCCTGCTCAAAAGTCTGTCCCCATCTTTCTGACAGACCCCTTGAAGTCCTGAAAGGCCACAAGGTCTCCCCAGAGAGACTCTTCTCCAAGTTGAACACCCCCAACTCTCCCAGTCTGGCCTCCCAGCAGAGGGGTTCTAATCCTTAGCACCTGGATGTTACACGGGTCTGATATGGCAACACAGGCAGAAAATCTGTTCTGAGCAAACCCCAAACCCTATATTCATCCTTGCCAAAGACATGCCCTTTGGTGAGCACCTGGAGAAGCAGGACCTTCCCCAGCCCTCCCTCTGCTTACACATGCACCCAAGGGAAGCCAGACACAGCAGCTTGCAGTGTCCTCTACTGTTTGACCCCTGCCTGACCTGGCTGGGGAGCCAGGATGAAGTGCACTGGTGTCAAACTGATAGAGGGGAGGTTTATATCTGATGTTAGAAATAAATTCTTTATTGTGAGGGTGCTGAGACACTGGAGCAGGTCAGGTTGACCAGAGAAGCTATGGGTGCCCTATCACTGCATGTGTTCAAGGCCAGGTCAGATGGGGCTCTGATCAACCTGGTCTCTCAACCTGGAGAGAGCTCTCTTCACATTATTCCTCTCTATCCTTTCCTTTAGGTTTTCATTCTCCAGGTTCACTGAAGCAGGGCCTGTGGCTTTTTCCTTTGTCTGTGCAACACCCAACACATCAGAAAAGCTGCTGACAACTGCTGAACAGATTAGAGAGGCCAAACTGGGGATGAAACACTGACCCACAATCCAAGAAAGTAATTTTAGTGACAGGGAGGAACAGAACTGGGAAATGCAGATAAGCCTTTCCTCACAGGGATGTGTCCTGCTCGTGACTGAGCTCTCAGTGAACTCAGCAGAAGGTGGGTCTTATCCACAGCAAGGAACGAGCCCCTGCTTCCAAAGGCCTGGCACTTTCTATTAGCAATAGATCAGGCAGATGATAAGAGGTGTTTGGAGGGCATCTGAGAGAAGAGACCGAAGCCCTGTCCTTAGACACCTTCCAGCTGAAACAAGGGCCTACAAGTAGATGAGAAGAGCTTGAATAAAACCCCATTCTACAGCTGGACACCATCTTATTTTGGTTTAGTTTAATCAAGGGATTAAGTCCTTAATCTGAAATAACTGTCTAAGCACAGATTTATTTATTTTTTTCTAAATATCACTGGCATAGATCTAACCATGCAATTAATTAACAAACCTGCATTTGGTGAGATGTAAAGCTTTGGGTACTTTTAAAACACCCTTCCCAGCACCAGACTCATGACTGAAGAGCATAAACCTGGGGCAGCTGTTGTTTCACTGCCCAATGTTAGCTGCATATGCCTCCTTGAGATCTCCCCCAAGGCAGAACCACTGCCTTGAGTCAAGAGAACCCCTTGATAGCTGCACCCTTCGTCACTCCCATCACCAGGCTGCATAGGCACCAACATTCTGGCTCTAGTCCAGACAGGGGTCTCCACATTCAAAGTGTCACATTCCTACCACAGGCTCAGACAAGGTTTCCTAAATCCCATCAGGTATCACAAACAGAGCCAAAAATCTCCCAGGCTATTTCTACACAGGACAAGTCCTGCGACATGAGAGCAGACTGCCTTTCTTTACAGGGCTCTTCTAGGAAATGCACCAAACCCCTTTCTTTCTGCTTCCCAAAGAGAATCGCTTGAGATTATTCTCATTTTCACTAGTTCCAGTATTTGCTCTGCTCTCAACTACAGGAACTGACACCTGTCAGGCAAAGCAACCTGACTAGTAGCACCTTGCACCCCTTCCCGTCTGTGCTACCAAAGAACAGGGTCTTCCAGGGAGATGAAAGATTTTATACCAGCCAGATATAAACTACCCTGGGTAAGCGCTGAGCCAAACAGGTCAGCTCATTTTAACACCTTTTAGTCTGAGGCATAAGACCATAGGGAACAACTTGCATTCAGACACCCATCTGGGGCCATCTTACAACAGATGGGCAGCCTCCTGCGCTCAAAGAGAAAATTATAATCCTCCAGCAGGACAACTGATGAATGCCAGGAAAGATCTTCACAGGGGCAGCATTTAGATTACTACTTACGGACCAGCTTCTGAGCTCAAGGCTGGGGCTGGATCATGTTCAGATCCCACTCCTTCCTCTGCAAGGTGCACAGACTCCTGAGGAGAACAACGGGTTCACAATCTCTTGCAATCTCCATATTTGAGGGTAGATGCCATCAAGAAAAGATCCTATTTTTGTTAAAAAAAGAGCTCCTAGGCTCAACATGAGAGTAAGGTAACACTCTATGGTCCCAGTATCCCATAACAGATGGGCCATAGCTCCTTTCCACCTTAAACACTCTGTGTTACCGTGTGCTCATGAAATACAAGTCCTGCTACATCTACAGGGAATAGAACCTACTCTGAGGCTGTGCAGTGATTCCAAGAGGAGACGGTCAACCACATGAGAAAATAGTAAATAGCGCACAAAGACCTTCCTTGAAGGAGAACATCCCAACACACCTCTGAGACGAGAAAACAGCTGGCAGCAGCAATTGGAAGGCTGCTGCAAAAGGAAGAGTCTGTGAGGAAAGATTAGCCAGAAGGACAGAGCAGGCAGCCCAGAGCTGTTCATGGCTACACCAGCTCAACCCTGGGCCACCCCAAGGGAAAACCAGCTCTATCCCAGCTGAAACCAGGATTCTGTGCCCTGCAGGGAGAAGTCCTCCTGGTCAGAGGGCCCCAGACTTGCTCCATGACTCTCTGAGCTCACTGGGGAACTACTTAAGGTCTCCTGCCCTCAAGCAGTCAAGCCTGGGGCTTTGAGTCAGATAAACCCCTTCCACTTAAATTCAGATAAACGCACACTTCCCAGAAAGCAAAGTAAATCAGTCATAAATTCAGGGCATTGCTTTTACTAAACTCCTGAGGTAGAAAGGAGTCACAGGCTTTTAAAGCTACTCCCTTTGTAACTTTTTTCTTTTCTCTCCCCAAACAGAAAACAGTCTCACGTGTCCCATTATTTCCATACATATCAAAGGAGGGTGGAGATTTAACTCACAATTTCTAAAAGACATCTTTGTGCACAGAAGGGATGTATGCCAAAACGTGGGTGGTTATAAGCCCAAACACAAAGGAGAATACATCCACAGGCATTTTTCCCCTTGATCCATGAACGGGTCTGCATACCAGCCTCCTGAGCATATGAGAGGGACCTTGTTCAAAAGGTAAATGTATTCAGAAAGATGACAACAGACGGCAAATACTCCACGTCCTTTAGCCATGGCGGGGGCTCTATGGCACTTGCCTTGTGTTGGGGGCCGCTGAGATTTGACAGGCAGCCTCAGAGGAGGTATCCTCCTAATGGAACCTGCTCAGGAAGCTCTGCAACTCTGTCTCCTGCTAACGCTGCCACACCTAAGGCAGGCTGCACAGCTCAAGGTGGACACCTAGCTCAGCTCATCAGAACTCCTGCAGCTTTTCTTCTCTGTGCCATCCAGCCAGAGCATCATGTTCCCCCAGGGATGACCGTAAGGACCCAGGGAGGCCCTTCTACCACGTTCAGTAGAAGCATGAGCAACAGTCTTCATGTGGTCCCAGTTTCTCTTCAGCTGAGCCATTGGATTCCATTCAAGTCAATGGCTGGTTACACCAACTGGAGCAAAGGTTCATCCTGGGCAGCCCAGCCTGATGGCAGGATGGTAAATTTGAGCAGACAGAAAGACTTTCAGATTCATTGTGTACTGCTTTGATCTTGGAGGTTTCAGCTTGGTGTCCAGTGATGCAAAAAAAATGAGATATGTACAAAACGAGCCAGGAGGCAGGCTCATTTTTTAATGACAGACTAGGCCAACAGAGATGAGCCAACATCCTCTCTGTGCAGCACAGAGGCATTAGCATGGTCAAACCTTCAGACAACAATGGCACATCCATTCGCTTCTCTGAACTGCAACCCAGGTATCACAAGTGTAGAAAGCACAGAGCATCCCACCACCAGCTATGGGCATCTTCCCCTGGAAGGTTGTCCTCCTTTTCTTTGTTCTGCAGTCAGTAGCACAGCCCATCCTGGTGCTACAACTTGATTCTCAGTATTTGCCTACACTGAGTTCTGCAGAAGAGGAGCAGGAGGTTCCCTCATGGGGTAGAGAGCCAGGAACAGGAACAAAGGTGCTCTGATATTGAGTACCCTCAGACAGGTTGATTTCTGCTTCTGCAGAAGATACTTGGACTGTTTTAACAAAGTTGTTCAGCACTTCAGTACTTAGGTGGGATTAGAACTTGGGGTGGTTCAGCCTGAAGAAGAGAAGGCTCCAGAAAAACCTTTCTGTGGCCTTTCAGGACTTCAAGGGGCCTGTCAGAAAGATGGGGACAGACTTTTGAGCAGGGCCTGTTGAGACAGGACAAAGGCTGATGGTTTAAACTACAAGAGGGAGATTTAGACTGGAAAGAAGAATAAATTGTTGATCCTGAGAGTGCTGAGAGCCTGGCCCAGATTGGCCAGAGAGGTGGTCACTGTCCCATCCCTGGCACCATTGCGAGTGAGGTTGGCCAGGGCTCTGAGCATTGACCAGCTCAGGTTTAGGCTGTGCCCACAGCCTGTAGGGTGGTTCCACTTTGCACAGATTGGTTTCAGACAGGTGTACTTTTGAGGTGAAGTCAGAAAACTACACTCAGTTGAAGGGGCTATGGCTGTGTTTGAGAATTTAGAAGCAGGCATTCTGCTGGTGGTCTCTGAGGCAACCAGCAGCAAGATGCTTACAAGGCTCTCATGTTCTGATCTCTTCTGCTAGCAAAGTATCTCCCCAGGACTGGTTGCACAGGCGGGTAAGGACCAGCAGCAAGCCCAGGGGCAGTGATGCTACTGGATGCTGGTTTCCAGGAATTAAGCTCTGGCACTCAGCCTACAGTCCTCCCTGGACACCTGCAGCATCAACACTCACTGCCCCATGTTTCCATCTGGTACCAGAAAACATCTGGGGACTTCTAGGCAGAAATACATGGCTGGTGCTGGCCTGTCACCTGCATTTAGCCATTATTGTTAGTGCTCCAGTGAACACCCTGTTCACCAGCCCAGGGTTTTTAGAAAGAAACGGGGCAAAATGCAGAAGCTGTCATCCTTGTCACCCCAGAGAAGATGCTTTCAAACCACTTCCATGTGCTCGGGATTATGTCTCTGCTTTTGTCTGTGCTCCAACATCTTGCTCATGGCTTTGGCAGAGAAATAAAGGAAGAAGATCCCCAACGCTTAACGCTCTTTGTGATTCCCAGACTCATTTCCTTCCTACCCCAGGAGAAGACATAACCGGAGGATAAAAGAAAGACTACATTTTCTGCTGAAACTCATCCTCTCTTCTGCCAACACAGAGATGCCACCTGAACTTCTCTACAGGAAGACATCAGCATTTGTACATCTTGTGCTACCCACAGGCTCTGCTCTACATGTCTGCATGAGGACTAGAGTCTTGGAGCCACTACATGAAAAGGAATAGCCCAGTCAAGTCCAACTTGCACAGTTGCAGGAGCCTTGCTGAATTGACATGCTGGGTCCACAGTGTCCCAGCTACCACTGAGGAGTACCCAGCAAGTATGCAGGGGCAGCCCTGGGCTCCCTGGCCAGCCACTGCAGTTTGAATGACCTCCCAGAGAGGGAGCTATTCCTCACAACTTGGGGACAGAGGCTGGGAAGCAGAGCTCTATGCAGTGCACAGAGAATGGGGCTGTTGTCCACTTTGCCTCTGGCCAACCCATCCAAAGCACAGGGTTTTGCACCTGCTTGGGTAGAAATGTTCCTCAAGTGGGACACAATGTGGTCTAGCCTGGACCATCTCCTGTGCCCCATCCAGCAGCAGGCACCACACAGGGTGAAGCCTCTTCCCTCTCTGGTGGAGGAGAAATATCTACCAGGGTGCAAGGGCAGACCCATCAGAAGCTAAGCCTCTGAGAGCCCTGCTGACAGCCAAGAGCCATGAGGAAGCTTCACACAGGCACACAAACTGACCCACATTCACTTAGAGCCAAATCTTTCACCTGCAGGGTTTGGCTGATTCACCAAGACACCTGAAACCCAACCAGAACAGCTTGGAGCTACACTCACAACTCAGCTGCTCACAGATCACATCTCCAACTGTCTACTATGGCAGTAGGAACAGACACCTGCCACAGACTGCAAGTGTCCGTGGTGTGGCCAGCACCCATCACTGGGTGTGTGGCAGCCTGGCTTCTGGTTCCTGCTCCTGGCAGTTGCCAAGCCTGAGCGCAGCATCTGAGAGGCACAGGACCTCTTCTCAGCAGTGATGCATGGTCCCTGCACACCACCAGCCCACCTGGACTGGCCAGGGCACTGCTCCACACAAAGGTCCCTACTTCAGAGCTTCTGCATCACACATTGAAAGGTGGTGAAGGACCTGAACTGGGGATTAAACACTTGGGAATCAGAAAACCACTTCCAGCTGGCAGTAGCAGAGTGGCAGCAGCAAATCTTGGGTCTCCCAGACCAGAGGTTTGCTGCTGAGCTTCACAAGAGCTTTCCAGAGCTTCACAAGAGCTGCTCCAGCCCCTATGACAAAAATTGACCCATTGGACCACATAGGGTGGCCCCCACCGAGCACAGCCCCATACAACACTCTTCTTTAGTTTCAACTTCATACCATAATCAGCATGGACCAAAAATTGCCAGGAACACACTAGATGCAGGGTGAGGGAAAGATGTTTCCTGACTGAGGTGAAGAAGTGGAACAAGTGAGGTGCTTGGAGAGCAGGATGGGAAAGGACAGGAGAGCACCCAGAGCTCTGACAGCCATGTGAAGTTACAGAGCCGCAGGGGCCACATCAGAGGAGCTGGAGAGTGGCAAGGGGAAGAGATATGGCCCCATGACCTTAGCTCAGCTTGCAGAAGCCAAAAGTTGAGTAACTCATCCTTCCCTGAAAGCCAAGCTTCTCCAAGCCCAGAAGCTGAACTTTTAAGAAAAAGCAAGTCACTACCAGGCACAGCAGCAACATGAGCTCCTTGTCCCCCTCATGGACTTTGTTCCCTTTGCTGTGGAGAAGCAGCACTTGACACAGCAGAACATGTTGAGTAGACTTTGGGCTGCTGGGCACACAGATCTCAACCTGAACCCAGCAACAAATCACCAGAAGCCAGACTGGTTCTGAGTGGGATCCCTTCAGCCTCTCCACCCCAGGGCTGGGCACCTCTGATTGCCGGGCAGCGCCAGTGTGGCTGGGCAGGGCACTGCCCTGCAGGCACTCCCAGGGAGACAGGCACCCTGCTCGAGTCTCTCCCCTCCCCAGACAGGGATCCCCACGTGCAGAGCTTGGCACGGAAAGGATCCCTGCCCAGAATCAGAGAAACCCCTGGATGCCCAGCCTGGGCAGGAGAAAAGCCGCCGATGCTCTCCCCTTCCCCAGGCTCTGCAAGGGAGCAGACTGGCCAAGAGCAAGGGCAGGAGAGCCCAGAATCCATAGAGTCCCAGAGAGAGGGCCCTACCTGACCTGCCCTATCGCAGCTCCTTGCTCCAGGACTGCACCCCAATAGTGCCAACAAGTGCCCCATGTCCATACAGCCGCATCCAGGGCTGTCACCCACGGGTGCAGGCTGCCACCCGAGTAACGGGAAGCGCCAGAAGAGCCGCTTCCCACTCCCGGCATTAGCACCGTGCGCCGGCTGCGGGCGGGTTGCCCTGAACTCGGCTCCATCCCGCGCAGTCCTGCTCGTTGCCTGGGGCCAGAGCCCTTCGCAGAGATTTCCTTACCATGTTCCCGGCCTCCTGAATTCCCCCTCAGTTCCAAAGGCAGCGTTTTTTCTCTTTTTCCTCCATGTGTGCGACGACGACGGGGCGTCTCCTCTCCACTCCGACGAGAACCACCGAAGTACTTTGAGTTCTGGACTGTAATCCAAACCCTCACCGCCCCCAGCACAGCTCCAACTAATCTAACTCATGACACTACCGGGGCTGAGCAGGGGACCTCGAAGGTTTCTCTGACAGCCAACCCCAGCGCTAGCCGGCGGCGGGACATAGCGAGCTCGGGGTGCCGCGTTCCACGGCCCCGCGGAGCCCTTACGGACACGGGCAGGGCCGGTAGCGCTCCTCACGGCACCGCCGCTCTCCGCACCCCGCCGAGCGCGCCCAGCCCCCCGCGCAGATCCGCTCCGCGCAGATGCTGCGTGGCGGGAAGCTGCCTTCACCCGGGAAGATCTGAAGAGCTGCTAGCAAGC
>JANHGL010000758.1:0-38326 GCA_024611195.1 Ceyx melanurus
TTGTGCTGGCTGGGGGGGGGGGGGGGGGGGGGGGGAGGAGGGGTAATAGTGGGCGAGGAAACCCCCAAATACAGAACCCAGCAGCACACAGGCATGGCAGTGCTGGAGGGTGCCCAAGCCCAGCTGTGGTCAGCTGGGAATGCAGCCCTACTGTGGAGTGGGTGGCAGGGCTGTGCCAGGCTGCTGTTGGAGCAACCGCTTTCAGCCACCTACCCAAACCTGGGAGGGTGAGGGATACAAGCACATCCATCTGCCCGTCAGCTGCGCAGGGACCTGTCCTTCCCCCTCCTGAGAACCTCACAACTCTCTGACCCGAGACTGAAGCATATTTGGGTTTGCCCAGTGGCTTTTTTTGGTCCTGTGCTATCTGAAGGTGGCCGTGGCCTCGCAGTGGGCACCACATGCGTATGTGGTACAGCCTTATTTGTATGTGCTGCAGCCCAGAGTTGAGAAGGCAGCTTCCCCCACCTTCCATCCCGCTGTGCAATTATTGCTGGCAAATACTAGTCAAGTACAAATTAAAAACCATTCAAAGTCTTAAAGAGCTGTCAGTCAGATTCTGCTTATTATCCTCATCAAACGCACTAAAAATAGTGACAAAAACTTATTAGCAAGGGGAAGGGGGGCCCTCAAAATAGACCTACAGTTGTGACACATCCTCTGTGTGGCTGCCAGAGCTCCAGGCTCCTGTCCAGTGAGAGGGACATGGGGCAACCATCTGGAATTACACTGACATAAGGAAAAGCTTACTTTGAGGGTGCCAGAGCCTGGCCCAGAGAGGCTGTGGAGTCTCCTTCTCTGGGAGATTCTAAACCTGCATGGACACTGCGATGCTGGGCCCCCTGCTGGGTGACCCTGCTGGAGCAGGGGGGAGTGGCACCAGATTACTCTTTTCCAGCCCCTACCATCCTGTGATTCTGACCCCACAGAGGTTTACTGGGTGGTTTCCACAGTCACGCTGCAGCATTTGCAATGTAACAAGCCCGGTGTGTGAGCTGTGAGACTGCATGCACTAAAGGGGGAATGCCCAGGCTGGTTGGGGCATGGCAGCTGGGGCAGGGGAGGCTGTGGTGGCAGCCAGCAGTGCTGGTTGAGCCGCAAGTCTTCTCCTTTGCTGCTGTCTCTGTACAAGCCATCTCTTCACTACCCTTTGGTGGCCGAGGGCATAAGGCAGGAGGCTGTGGCTGGTCTCACTTTCAGACTTGCTGACAGCAGCATTAGATGGCAAGGCAGAAAAATCCTGCCCACCTTCTTTATGTCTATCTGGGATGTTCTGTCTGGGATGTTCACCCTGGATGAGATGTGAAACCTGGGCTTTAGCTGGGACAGGAGCCCATTGGGATTCTGCTCAGAGCCATGAAGCTGGAGGTGCTGTGAGGGCTGAATCCCTTCTGTGCCAGGCAAGCAGGAGCACTGCAGGGACAGCTGAAGCCTCTGCCCAGCACTGGGTGAGCAGGGAGATTTCCGTTTTGATAGGAGACAAATGAAAAGGGGCAGTTCCTGCAGCATCTGGGGGCTGAGAGGGTTGCAGAGCCAGGCGAGCAACTGCCCCAGCTCTGAGGGGCTTTGTCCTGCTGTGCTTCTACCTAAAGCTCTACACCAAGCCACTGCTGTGGACAAGTATCCCCCCCATCACACACACCTGTGACAGGAAACTGCCCCTTTTGAAAAAAAATGGGCTAAACTGGGTTTTTCTGGCCAAGTCGGGGCTTGAGCCAGAGCCTTGTGCGTGGTTCTTGCCATAACCAGTCTATGCTGCTGGGGATGGAGAAGGTAATTGTCACCCCTAGGGACAAGGTCCCTGGTTGGTGGCCAACCCTCCCTGCCATATCTCTGCTGTCCAGAGATGAAGCAATGGGGCTAGTAACTCTGGTGTATCTGGAGGAACCAGCGGTGCTTCTCTCCTGGAAAATCTCTGGATGGACTGGGAATGCTGGGGTGTCTGTGCTCCCTCCTCGCCCCAGGACATTGCTCAAGGCAGCTCCAGCCACCTTCTCTCTCATCCCCGGGTTGGTTTGAAGAAGTAGAGCAGAGAATTGTCCCCTCTTCACACATGAGAGATCAGAGCAAGCAGGTGTGAGCTCCTGGCCTCATGTTGTGGGGGGGCGAGGAGGAGGAAGGCAGCGGCAGCCCTGGGTGCTGGATCATGTAGGGCAGGGGGGATTGGGTGGTGGGGGTGGCTGCCATGGATGCTGATGTCCCCTCTGTCTCACAGGCTGTGTTTGGATCTGAGCTGACTTTGCCAGCGGCCCCTCCCTACTCCAACAGCGACATCGTAGCCAGCACTGGTAAGTCATCTGCGATGGTCCTGGAGAGCAGGGACCAGGCTGCTTTGCTGAATGAACCCACCCCTGAGAATGGAAAACCTCTTGATTGACTGGGGGTCTGGGTGCTCTACAACAGCTGGATTTGGCCCTTGAGCATCCATGGGTGCCGAGTGCAAGAGCAAAAGGCAAAACCCTCCATTCATCCTTCCCACCCCCAGGGCCCAGGGCTGGGGCTGAGCTGAGGCCTCACAACTCATCAGTGTGGTGGTTTGCAATGTGCTGCCGGTGCTGAGCCCCCAGAGTGGAGGGCAGGGAAGCTCCAGCAGGCTGCGACGTGCCTGGGGTGCTAATCCCCGCCGCAGGAAACCTGCCTCCCAACACTGCCTCGCAGCAGTCAGAGGCGAGCGCCAGGAATGTTGGCCACACTCCAGCCCTCAGCAGCCGTGTGGACCTTGGGAGGGGAAGCCCTGATGAAAACCAGGATGGGAAGCAATGCTGAGCACCCCCATCCCAGCACTGTTGGCTGCTGAGAGCACAGGAGAGGGAAATATCCCGCTGAGCATTGGCCAGGCTGCCCTGGCTGGGTGCTGAGCATCCTTGCAGCCCATCCCACATAGGGATACCGTATGGCAGACACACACACACAGCGTAGCTGCTGCCCGCGGGTGTGTTTTGCAATCTGGGCACTTCGATGCTGTCCCCCACCTCCCAGTAATGCCACTGGGGTGTTGGCTGAGCGCTGAGTGAAGTGGGTTCCTCTGTTTCCTTTTCTGCCCCTTGACTCTTGGGGGGATTGTCACCAGCTCTGCCAGAGGCAGGGGGGTCTCTCCCTGTGGTGGGACTGGTTCATGGCCCTTGTTCACTGGGGGGACCCGATCACACAACACATTCCTGTCATCATTAACCCTTCTGCCTGCCTCCAGCACAATGCCCTGTGTCCTCCCAGGGAGCCTGCACCTTTTCCTTGCTGGCTGCCAAGGCAATAATGTGGGGTGGCAGGGGGATGATGTAGGGTGGCAGGGGGTATCACAGGCCCCCCTTTCCTCCCTGGAGGCAGGTGGGGAGTGTGTCCCTACCCAGTAGCCACAGAGCTAAAGCCACACGATCACATTGGTTGAGTTACCTGAGGCATGGACTATGGATGCTGTGAGGCTGCCAGTGCCTCTGGGCACATTCTAGGCTTGTCAGCCTATATTTTGCACTATCCAAGTTGAAACTTCTGTGTGCAGGTGTTCAGGTGCAGAGGTGTTTGCAATGGGAGATCTCGCAGCAGGGCTTACTGTTCTACAGCCCCTTCTCCCGAGGTCTACAGCTCATGAATACTCCTCCTCCTCCTCCTCCTCTTCCATCTTTGGCTCATGCAGCCAAAGTCCAATGGCTGGATCAGGCCCTGTCAGCATCATGTCCCAGTGAGCAGCACAGACCCAGCAAAGCCCTTGCCAAGGAGCATTAGCACCCAGGCACAAGCTGAGAGCTTGGGATGTGTGCTGGAGAGCTCTCCCTCCCCAAAACCACTGTGCAAGGAGGGATGATTTCATGGCTCCTGGCATCCCTGTCTGGGACATGCCTGGAAAACACAAGTCCTGTGCCTGTGGGCTAATGGGGGTTAAGGCAAAGACACACACCACCCCCCTGCTTTGGGGTTATTGAGGAAATGCCTGGGACAGACACTTTCACCTCTCTGTGCTCTGCTCCTGGCTAATCTCGAGGCACATTGACTATTTCATGCCCAGGACGTGCTTGGGAGACGCTTGTATCCCCCAAATGCAGTTTAATCCACCGCCCAAGCTAGGCCGTTTTCTTGCCTGAGGAAGTGCTGCTTCCAGGGGAAACTCTGAGCGGGTACAGCCCTTGCTCATGGTCGCGTGGGCAGTCACAAGCTGCGTGGTCACAGCCCCGCTGTGTCTCCGCTCTCCTCCCTGCGCTGCCACTGCCATCCCGCGAGTGCCAGCGGGTGCCGGAGCCCCGGGGCAGAGGTGAGCAAAGGACCGGCCGGAGCATGGGGAGCTTTGCTTTCCTTAGTGGTAGGGGCTTTATCTCAGCATTTCAGAGTCCTGCTTTTCTTCTCGCAGTCTGCTTTAGCATCTTCTGCACCAGGCTTTTAAAAGTGCATTTATTTATAGGACAGGCCCCTCGCTGTCACCATGAGATCTGCCTCTGGATCACTGGCAGTGATGATATGCAAGCGAAAGCTTGTATTTGACCTTCCTTGGCTCCAAGGCCCCCAAAGCCCAGCAGGGATATGTGTGGGCTGAGTCCTGTGACAGAGAGAGGCATCGGTCCCTCCTCATCACCTGCACGTGTAGAAGGAGGGCTCTGCTCCCCACCAGAGCACTACCACAGCCATACCCAGCCTGAAAAATCAAGTTGTTCTGACTCTCACACCCTAGGGTGTCTGATCCCACCAGCACAGTTGCAGTTGAAGCCAACCTGCATGGGACAGGGGTTGCCACTTGTCCTCTGGGCAATTTGGGAGCTGGAAAACAATAGATGGAAGTTAGGTCTTTTTCAAAATAAGCCCTGATCATCAGGCAGAGCCCTCACTGTGAGTAGGGGAGCTGGGAGGGCAGCAGAGCTTGTGCCTGGCATCCTGATGCTTCCCCACAGCAGGAGCCAGGGCCTCTGCCCCACTGACCAGAGCTGTTCAGGCTGCTGGAGCTGCTCTACGGCTCTGGCACTGCTTACTGGGGCTCAGCTCAAGCTTCTCTCAAAAGCTGGTTTAGAAAAACCACCTGCTGGGTGAGGCTGAGCCCTTGGCAAAGCCTCCCGGGTGGCTGTGTCCAGATCCATGTTCTGTGGGCAATGGCTGTCTCCTCTGCTCCCATCCTGCTTGTTTTTTTTTATTGCAGATATTCTCCTTCCCGGTTGTCTCCACCTCCCTTTCCCTCCTGCTACGCATGATTTAGCCTAAACATTTTCTTCCATAGCTTCAGGACACGGCAGGCTATCCTACCATCTTTGGAGACTGCAAATAATTCTCTTCCTTCATTTGTATCATTACCTTGAAGGTATTTATAGAGCATGATCTTCAGTGGAAAGGAAGGCATGACTATATATAAAGCTGAGATCCCTTGGTCCTTAGCTGCTGACTGCCTGAAACTGCTCCTGATGTCAACTTTATCCTATTTGCTGCACGTTTTGGATTTCACAGGAAAATCCTCAGCATTTAAATCCCTACGCTGAGCAAGCAGAGTGACACAGCTCTGGGTTCTTCAGATTTTCTGTTGGAGTAATCCAAACTTGTGAATATTTGCCCAGGTCCTGTCTTCTCCTATTCATGCCCCAGCAGAAACCCTCACGTAGGAGGAAATGGGGCTGCATGGGGTGCTGAGCTACATCTGATTGCAGGTACCTGGCCCTGGCGCAGCTCATGCCTGGTGCTTGGCAGCCTCATTCCCCAGTCTCACATCGAGCATGCTGTGGGCAGTTCTGCTGCCAGTGTCCCACTAACGCCACAGCAAGGGGTGAGGTGGCTTGGCGTTAATGAGGAGCGATGGTGTCCCAGGGCAAGGGCAGCATGGCCAGACTTTCTGGCAGCTCATGCTTGCACAGACTCCAGAGGTTGTTTCAATTCCCAGTGGGCAGGCATCTGTCATGCAAGCCCTGGGAGGCAGCTTAATAATAATAATAATCATAATAATAAAGGAGCACTATGTATGTGTGCCTGTCTCCAGCAGCCCAGGACCATGGGGAGCAGCAAGAGCAAGCCCAAAGACCCCAGCCAGCGTCGACGCAGCCTGGAGCCCACTGAGAACGCCCACCATGGGAGCTACCCAGCCTCCCAGACGCCCAACAAGGCAGCTGCTCCCGACAATGCCCATCGCACGCCCAGCCGCTCCTTCGGGACCATGGCCGCTGAGTCCAAGCTCTTCGGAGGCTTCAACAGCTCTGACACGGTCACCTCTCCGCAGCGTGCTGGGGCACTGGCTGGTTGGTGTGGGACAGGGCTTGGTGGGGCAGGGGTGGAGAGGCTCAATCAGGTGTTTGGGGGTTTGGTTCCAGCTGCTCCTCGTGATGAGGAGGTCTCCTGCTTTTGAGGGACTATGAGCTGGAGGGAGAGCAGATCTGTGTCTTAGTGGCTGGTGGGAGGGTGGTGGGAGAGGAGGGTCCCTGGTTAGGGGCAGCCAGTGCTGTGCCACAGTGGCACCAGTGGCTGTGCCCATCCTGAGCACTCCCTGTCACAGGTGGAGTCACCACCTTCGTGGCCCTTTACGACTACGAGTCTCGGACCGAAACGGACTTGTCCTTCAAGAAAGGAGAGCGCCTGCAAATTGTCAACAACACGTGAGTGTCCCTGTCCCAGCAGCCAAGCCCAGGGGTGTGAACTGCCACCTTCTGTGGAGCCCTTGAGCCCAGCCCAGCCCAGCAGGGCCAGCTCTCCCCGGGGATGGGGGCTCGAGAAGGGATGCACCGAAACTCTTGTGGACGCAGTGACTTGTCCAAGGAAACCAGGGTTGGAGACAATCATTTGTCAATTCCCATGTCCTCCTGGCCGTGCTGCTGGTCACCGTTGCCTTGCAGCCTTGTCACCAAGCCACCTCCTTCACATGTCCTCCAGCCTGGAGGCACATCCCTGCTAGTCCCCAATCCCCATCAGTGCTCAGCTCCCTCTCATTGGCCTGGACACATCTCCTCAGCTTCATGGGTGCTTTCCCCCGTGCTTGTGCAGTCTCTCTGATCTCTGCTTCTCTCCTGATTCCTTTTTCTCTCCTCTGGGCCATGCTGTCGCTTAGGAGAAAAGTGGACGTCAGGTGTGTATTGCAGATTATTACTGTTATTATTGTTAAAGATCCTAAATAACAAAAGCCTGCTGGCACCTTAGGGTATGGTTGGGTGGAGAGGGGCTAGGAAGAAGATTGCTGTCCAGTGGTTTTGTGGTGAGTTGGGTTTGTCCTCCATAAACAACCATGGCAGAGCAGGGACCCCCTTCCTGAGCCAGGGAACTCAGAGCTGTGTCTGCACCCAGAAGCTCTGAACCTGTCTTGCTTTCCTAGTCCATACTTGGCACCCCTCTGCAGTCCCTTTTCCATTGGCTTTCTGTTCCCTCCTGGCGTTTTTTGTATTAATTTTTGCATTTTAAATTTTATTTTTATTTCTTGTGTGTGGCTTAGGGGGCTTGAGTGCTTCTGGGGGGGTCTGGCTCCCACTCGTTTGCTCCCCACCCTGGTCAAGGCAGCAGCCCTGTTACTTGCTGTGTGGAGCAGGGCAGTAGGACCAGCTGGAAGACTCTCCCAAACATGACCCTGTATTAAAGCTACATGTGCTCTGTCTTGAACATGGCATACAGGGACTGGAGCCTGGCAGGTGGAGCCACTGTCCCCAGCCACAGAGCTGCCATGGGGGCCCTGTGGTCTGCAGCTCTCACTGGCCCCTCCACTTGCTGCCTTCCAACCCAGGCACACAAACCAGCTTTGCAAAGGGTGGAAAGATGAGGAAATATCCCAGGGCTGCTATTTCTCCTGGAGTGGTCAGGCAGTGTTGCACAAATGTGTTTTCAATTTGATCCTTGTTCCAGCTCTGTTTGTTAATGGTGATTCATTTAATCCATGAAGTCCAGGATGTGCAGGGCTCCAATGCTGCAAGAACAGCAGCGGATTTTTGAGGATCTGGGGGCTTCTTGTCTTCACAGCCCCAGTAGTGTGCTAGTCCCAGGTTTGGATTCTGCTTTGGGCAGCTCACAAAGTGAGCTCTGCTGGGTGGGGTTCCAAATAGGGCCCACATATGAGGATTTCTTTATGTCTTATATCACATCTGAGGTTTCTATACTTTTTTCCCCTGCCGCTGTTTGTCAAAGGTTCAGTCAGTGGGAAGGGTCAGGGTGTGATAGGCTCTGCAGCATCCTGGGGAGTGAAAGGGCTGTGTTTTGGTAATGCAGCCCATTGGTGGAGGTTCAAGGATCTGTCTGATGACCTTCCTAGTGTCTGCTATGGCTGCATAGGTGGGGTGTAGGTAGGAGAGTGATGGATAAACCTGGGCAGAGATAAACTTCTCACTGAGTGTCCAGAGACGCTTGGAGAGCTCGGCTGCAGCTCAGGCTGCCACGCTCTGGGGACAGCAAAAGACAGGCAGGCCATGTTGCCTTCCTCTGGGCTCCCTGGCAGGGCACAGACAGTGCCCTGGAGCTGCAGGAAGGGTGCTGGGGCTCAGTCTGGGAAGAGCTGAAAGGTCCTGGGAGCCCGTGGCCATGGTGACAACTGGCCACAAGTGGCTTTGCAAGGTGGTGGGTTTGGGCTGCTCTGACGGGGCTGGAGTCACACAGGGCAAGAGGAGAAGACTCCACATCCCTCACCTTCTAGTTCTTGTGTCCTGGCAAAGCCCAGGCTGCCTGTGGTGATCCTTGGCCTCCCAGATGGGCCAAATCCACCCAGTGCAGAAGGGCTCTTGTGGTACCACTTCCAGTGGGAGGAGGTCTCCTCCCAGCCAGCTGGCAGCCAGCAGGGATGTGGTGGTATATTTTGAGTAAGATTGTACAGGGAATTGTTGAAATGCTTTGTTTTGATGATGATGATTATTTCTTTCCCTGTTGAGACATTTTTGGAATAGTTTGTTTTTGCTGAATTCCCAGCTTGCAGCCTTGCAGCCCAGGCTGGAATGAAGCCACGAGTCAAAAGCTGGGCATTTCTCAAGCAGATGTTTCTTCTGGTCCCCTGGGAAAGGAGCCCAACCAGCCTTCTGTGCCTTTTGGAGTCACCCCAATAAAGGTGTCTGGGACAGCAGCTCCAGCGGGGGAGCTCAAGCTACCTGACACAAGGCACACTGGGAGAAGTTAAAATACTGGTGGGGGCTGCTGCAAGGCTGGGTATGGGCTCTGGCTGGGCAGTAGAGCCTGGCTGTATGGTTGGGAGGAGATGCCTGGAGGGTCCCCACTTTCCCCAAACTTGAGCCAGGGGCCATGTCCAGCTTCTTCTGGCTGCTCTGAAGCATCACTGGTTTAGCTGGGACAAGCAAAAGTCACAAGCTGCTGGTGTGTCTGGAGCGAAGATGGAGGTTTATACATCTGCTGGGGTCAGGGACGGGTCTGGCTGTGTTCTGATGGGTCTTGCAGTGGTGACTGAAGTTATTCAGGTTTTTCTGTGATGTGTTTGTGGAGGTCATTATGTCAAGTTCTCGCATCCTTGTGGTGCTGTTCCCACGGATCTGCAGTTTCCCTGTAACCTCCCTGCCCTTGTGGTCAGGATAAATTAGGTGACTCCATCTTTGATGGGTGAGAAGACGCAGGCAGTCGGAGGAAGCCCTGCTGGCTGTGGGGAAGGGGAAGCTGCCTCCTGCTGTCCTCTTGTTCCTCTCTATTTATTGTCCTTTCCTGCCCCATCCCGTGCAGAACCCTGCAGCAAGAAGAGGGCACTGAGAAGGCTTCTGCATCGTGCCAGCTTCTGGCGATGGGCTTGGGGCCACCGTGCTCAGGGCAGGAGGGATGGTGGGTCAGCCCCAGGGTTTTGGGGGTGGCACAAGGGATTCTCACATGTTAGAGCTGTGCTGGGGGCTGTGGGGCCAGCACCATGGGTGTGTGTGGCTCCATGTGAGCCACTGAGCAGCCATAGCCCTTGATGGGGTGTGAGGAAGCTGGTGGTCAGGGGCTGTGGCCATGCAGTGTGCCTGTCCCAGGGCCAGAGGTGATGAGCCCAGGTTGGATGGAGCCCACTGCCCAGGTTGAGCATCACTGCTGGTCAGGTCTCCTCCTGTTGCTTTTCTGCAGCCTGTGTTTAACAAACGCTGTCTCTTGGGTTTTCCTGGTGCTTTTTTTTAAATCCCTGCCATTGTTAAGTTGCTTTTCCCCGTTTCCCCTCCCTCCCTCTCACTGCCTTGGATCTCCAGTGGCCCTCAACCTGCAGCCAGACTCCACTCACATTCAGGTGGCTCTGAAGCTATTTTGGTCCACTGGTGCCCTGCCCAACTTAAGTTTAAAGCATCCCATGTATGGATGGGGGGCCCAGTACTGAGAGCTTGCCCAAATGGACCTGTGAGCTGGGGCTGGCAGCAGGAGCCCTCCTGGCCAGGGTCCGACTGCGGAGCTGGGGGCTGTGAGGGCTGCACCCCTTCCCGTGGGGCTCTGCATTGGCTCATTCTCCACATCCTGGTGCCTGCAGGTGGGAGAGGAGCCATCTGGGGGGGCTCCTGGCTTCACACTGTGTGTGTTTTGGTTCTCTTGCAGGGAAGGTGACTGGTGGCTGGCTCATTCCCTCTCTACAGGACAGACGGGCTACATCCCCAGTAACTATGTCGCGCCCTCAGACTCCATCCAGGCTGAAGAGTAATTGCCATCTTTTAGACAGTTTAAAGCCAAGCGATTGCACATGCACCCTGAGCACAACTGCCTCCCTCCCTCCTCCTGCCCCTCTCCTGGGCAAAGCCTGCGAGGCCTCTGGGTTTTCGCTTTTTGTTATTTTTCCCCTCTGAATTTGCAACCCCCCTGAGCGGTTTCCAGCCTTTCTGTAAGTGTGGAGGTGCAATGGGCTGACACAATGAGGGGTGAGCGGTGTCCTAGGAGGGGTTGTGCTGGACCTGCTGCTGGGGGTCTGGTTTTTGCTTTTCCTCATGAACACACATCCCTGTGTGAGGTGCTGCCAGCTCCACCTGTGCAGATCAGGCTGAGTGTGGTGGTGACCATCACATGAGGACAGCAGGCAGGGACAAAGCTGGCCATGAGTCCCAGAGCATGAGGTGCCAGTCAGGTACCCATAGCCAGCAGGATGGTGACCCCCCAGCAAGAGATCAGGAGGCTTTAGGCATCCCCAGAGCCCCTCGTTAGGGAAACTTTTGGAGTGAAGGTGTTTGGTGCAGGGTTGCTCTCTGGTGATGCCCAGCCTGTGCGGTACAGGGACACGGTGCTCCGCGAGATGCCTGAGCCTGTGCTTCCAAAATCTGCGGAGAGGGGGAGGTCTGGGCCTGAGCCCGCTGCTTGGGTGGGCAGTGGAGGGGATGGGTGAGTGCCAGGAGCTGAGCTGCTGCCTTGCTCTTGCAGGTGGTATTTTGGGAAGATCACTCGACGGGAGTCCGAGCGGCTGCTGCTCAACCCCGAAAACCCCCGAGGGACCTTCCTGGTCCGGGAGAGTGAAACCACGAAAGGTGAGTGGGGCTGGAGGGGGGCAGCCAAGGGGAGCCCCTGTCCAGGGAGCATCCACACAGGGACCCCAGTCCTCTTGGTCAGTCCGCACAGTCCCAGTTCCCCCAGCTTAGGTGCATGGGGAGGAAGAAGGAGCAATAGTTGTACCTTGTAGAGAGAAGCCGGTGTTTGGGGTCAGGTTTTCTTACATCCTCAAGTACATATTTACTGTTTTCTCCTGGACACTCTCTAGTGGCAAATTCTTGAACATGTGCTTCCTGAGCAACCAGGGAGAGGCAGTGATGAATCTTTAGGTCCTTCTTTCAAGTCTAACTACTCTTTATACTTGTTTTGTGCCTCCTGAAGGTGTGAATTGTGATCTTCATGGTTCAGCTGCCTGAAGATGCTGTTTCTTACCTGGAAACGTAGTTTAGTTTGGCTCCAAACACACCTTTGGGAAAAGCTCCTTCATATTCTTTTTTGGTTTTATGCCTTGAACTTGCCACTATTTGTTTTATTCTGGTGGTAACAGCTCATTCAAGCAGCAGCATAAATCTTCCTTTACGTTCTTCCTGGCCTCAGCAGGGCAGTGTTGCTTTCACGTGGGCAGAGCAGAGACAAGCTCCCAAAGTGATGCCCACGGTGGGATCTGTGGAAGGAATCAGGCCCAGTAGCCCCTAGTGGCGGTGTTTGGTTTGTTGATCAGCAGCTCACCCCAGCTGTCTCCAGTCTGCTCCTTTCCCCTTTTTCAGCATCCCCCTGCTTTGCTGATGGAGCCAGGTTCATCCTTGCATCTCAGGGAGCTGCTTGCCCTCCTGCCCGCTGGGACTCCCCAAACCCAGTGGCGGGTTCTATTCCTCAGTACCCAGTGGGATCTGTTCCTCAGTGCCAGCCTGAGGGGCATGGTTGTTCCCTGAAGTACCAGCTCCTCAGAGCCACAGTGGCTCCTGCATTTTCCAGCCAAGAGCAGCATTTGTTACTGGAGAGAAGGACCTGGCAGGGCTGGAGGGGGTGATAGCCTCCCATCCATGGAGATGCTGAGCTGCCTCTCGGCTGCTGAGGCTGGAGGAGCAGCAGGAATCACCCAGCTGACCCAACAGCCACTCCATGCCAGACCAACTGGTGGCAAGGCTTGGCAGAGCTGCTGTGCAAGCGAGGGCAGTTGGAGGTCATGGTTACATGGCATGGCTGTAGCTGGGGGTATGTGTGATTCCCACCCTGACACAAGTTCCCAGCTCATGCAGCCAGGAGTGTCTTCCCACCCCCTGCTTTTGGGGGAAAGCATCAAGTGACATACCCAATCTTGCTCCCCTGGCCTACCCCACCCTGGAGAGACTCCATGGGGAGCACCCATCTGTGGCACATCTCCCACCCAGCGCCTTTGTCCTGCCCACAGGTGCCTACTGCCTCTCTGTCTCTGACTTTGACAATGCCAAGGGGCTCAACGTGAAGCACTACAAGATCCGCAAGCTGGACAGTGGCGGCTTCTACATCACCTCCCGCACCCAGTTCAACAGTCTGCAGCAGCTGGTGGCCTATTACTCCAGTGGGTAGTTGCTTGGGATTCCTGTGGGGTCTGGGTGACACCCTAGGTGCTATACCTGCCCTCACTTCAGGATGGGTACTGATGGGAAGCCAGTGTGGAGAACCAGTTGGGGGGAGCCCTAGTGAAAAGTGCTTGGGTTTTAGGGTAGAGGGTGAGGGTTTGGATACAGATGCTTGAGGTGTTTTGCTGGGAAGATATAGGGTGAAGACATCACACATCACGTGCCTAAATGACCACTAAGCCTGGTGGTGTCCTCTCCTGTGCTAGAACACGCTGATGGCTTGTGCCACCGTCTCACCACCGTCTGCCCCACATCCAAGCCCCAGACCCAAGGCCTTGCCAAAGATGCCTGGGAAATCCCCCGGGAATCGCTGCGGCTGGAGGTCAAGCTGGGACAGGGCTGCTTCGGAGAGGTGTGGATGGGTAAGGACCATTCCTACCCCCCTGTGCCCACCGTGTCACCCCCTGCATCCTTTCTCAGCAATCTGCAGATGCCTTGAGCCTGCAGTGGGGTGCGGGGGAGCAGGTGAAGGACATGGCCCCTGCCCCATAAATGCGTCCTAAGCAGCATGTCCCGTCCCACAGGGACCTGGAATGGCACCACCCGGGTGGCGATCAAGACACTGAAACCTGGCACCATGTCCCCAGAGGCCTTCCTGCAGGAAGCACAGGTCATGAAGAAGCTCCGGCACGAGAAGCTGGTTCAGCTCTATGCTGTGGTTTCAGAGGAGCCCATTTACATCGTCACCGAGTACATGAGCAAAGGTGAGCACTAAATGGATGCTGGGGGGATGACCGAGGGCTCTGCTTCTCTGGATTGCTGTGACCATGGTCTTCCTTGTAGGGAGCCTCCTGGACTTCTTGAAGGGTGAGATGGGCAAGTACCTGCGGCTTCCCCAGCTCGTGGATATGGCAGCTCAGGTGGGTTTGTGCAGCCACGGGGCTCTCACATCCCCTTTTGAAGGCACTGACTGCCTGAGCACCTCACTGGGATGTCATATCTGTCACTTGTCAGGCTCCATGGCCTTGCTCAGGTGGGTGCCACCATCCCCACTGGGTGCTCAGCCCATAGCTGGATTGCAAGCCGGAGATCATAATTTTGTCTCCTATCACTATGAGCTCTCCCTGGCCAGCAAGCCTGCATCTATGGGGGTTTTCCTGGCAACCAGCTGTTCCTGAACCCCAAGTGGGTTCTGGCTGCGGAGACATTCCCCTTGGCAGTGCTGGACACTCCCTGGGGACCCTTGTGTCACCCCACCAGCCTCAGTGCCTCATGTGCTGATGCCCACAGATCGCATCTGGCATGGCCTATGTGGAGAGGATGAACTACGTCCACCGGGACCTCCGGGCAGCCAATATCCTTGTGGGGGAGAACCTGGTGTGCAAAGTGGCTGACTTCGGCTTGGCCCGCCTCATTGAGGACAACGAGTACACCGCTCGGCAAGGTGTGTGCCCAGTGCTCCCCAGGGATGCTCCCACTGGAGTGATGGCCACCGGACCCCAGGGGTGTTTGTTGCACCTCGAGCGTGGCACTGATGGCACTGGGGTCCCAGAGGCACTCTCAGCCCTACACACCCCCAGGCACTGCAGGGCTGGGTTCAGCCCTTCACTCTACCTCTCCATTCAGGTGCCAAGTTCCCCATCAAGTGGACAGCCCCTGAAGCTGCTCTATACGGCAGGTTTACCATCAAGTCTGATGTCTGGTCCTTTGGCATCCTCTTGACCGAGCTGACAACCAAGGGCAGGGTGCCATACCCAGGTGAGGGCTGGTACCTGCTGGCAGAAGCCCTGTCCCCATTGTACTGCCCCAGTGCTGGCTGCCTGCGCCCAGCGCTGGCCCCTGGCACTCTGTGGCTCCTGGAGTCATCTTCGCAGAGAAGCAAACCAATGCAAAGTCTCTCCTGCAATATGGGCAGGGGAGGACAGGCTCGCGGTGATCTGTCCTTGGCCAGGTCAGATCCTGCACCCCTGGGGCAGGTTGAGCAGAGCCTGGCTGGGATGCAGGGTCACTGCTCTAGTGCCCTGTTCTAGTCCCCAGGTAGGGTGGTGGGCTGGCAGGGACAAGCACTTTTTCACTGAGGAGTCCCTTTCTCCATGGGTCACTGGGGTTTGCCTGTGAGGCTTGTCTCAGCACGTTTTCCCTCTGTGACCCAGCTCTAATCGAGCCCATGTCTCCTCTGGCCGCACACAGGGATGGTGAACCGGGAGGTGCTGGACCAGGTGGAGCGGGGGTACCGCATGCCCTGCCCACCTGAGTGCCCTGAGTCCCTGCATGACCTCATGTGCCAGTGCTGGCGGAAGGACCCAGAGGAGCGACCCACCTTCGAGTACCTGCAGGCTTTCCTGGAGGACTACTTCACCTCAACAGAGCCCCAGTACCAGCCTGGCGAGAACCTATAGACCCGGAGCTGCTCCTGGCACCAGGGACACTGCTGTCCCTGCCACAGGGCACCGAGGGCTGGCCGCCCTGCCAAGGGGACGGGTTTTTGTGGAGTGGCCCCTGAACAGGATGGGGCATCATCTCCAGCTGCAGTAAGGGGACAGGGGCTGGGTCCCTCCCTCACTCATTAAGACTTCTGGCCTGTGTTTAACGAAGCAGCACTGTCCTGCTGGCAAGAGGAGCCCACAGGCACTGGCAGACCCAGCTTGGGAGGGCAAGTGGAGCATCTCCCTCTGAGAGAATTGGCTTTTGGGAGACCTTTCTCCCCATAGCAGCTCTGGGGTGAGCCTGGAGAAACTGGAGGACAGCATCACCCCACCTCGGACCCACGGCCCTGGTCTCCTGCATCTCCTTTCTAAATCAGCACAAAGTTCCCTCGCCCTTTGCCCTCCACCTCACCCTCCCTTGGCTCTAGTTCTCCTGAGGGCTCTGGAAGAAATCTTTCACCATCACAGGGAAGGCCCAGTCCTTAGTTGGGACAGGGCAATGTGCAGGGGGGAGTGGTGCCAAGGCAGGGTGGCAACAGAATGGTGGTGGTCCCCCTTCCTCAGGCCTCCCTCAGGCTGTGCTGTGGGCCAGAAGGCACCAGGAGCGTGAAGCGTGGCTGCTCGTGGATCCAGTGACCAAAAGCATCCCATGGGAGCACCCAGCTGCATGTTTGAGTCTTCCAGCTACATCTGTCCCCTCCCGGGGGACCCATCTTGTCCTCCTGTGAGTGACACTAAAGGAGTGCCAGCATAGCTCTTGCCCTGCCTGCAGCCAGCCCACTGTCCTGTAGCTGCTTTCTCCCAATGAGCACTGCTGGTCTTCCAGCTGACCCCCTGAGAAGTGCACCAGAGCACCCCCAGTCACCTTCCCTAGTTCTGCCACCAGCTCTCCCACTGGCAGAGTCCCCTGGGCTGGCCCTGCCAGCAAATGTGTTACCACCATGGGCCTTGGTACATGGCACATGTGGCTGTTCAGGGCGTTTTGGGGAAAATGTTCAACTTTCACAGATGCTTTTGTCCACCTGGTATGTTTTTAGCTGCCTTCCCCCCCACCCCTCCCACCTGAGTTGCTGAGCTGCAGTCCCTGTGCAGTGGCAGTGTCCCCAGTCATGGGCCACCACCCTGGAGGAGAGTCCAAGGAAGGGCTGTGCCCCACAGGAGACATTTACATTATCATCGTCCCTCTTGCTTGCTCCCAAAGGCCTCAGCCCTGTTTCAGCAGTGAGTGGCTGTCTGTGTCTAGTTCTGTCCCTGCACATATCACTGGGGCCTTAACACCATGGTCGGTGGGGCAGCAACCAGCCTCTGCACTCTCCCACCCAGCACCTGCTTGTACATAGCCCCCAGGTGGTCCCTGCACTCTCACAAATGTTGAATTAGTTGCATGTGTTGATTTTTTGCCCCATCCTGTGGCTCTACCCAGCTGGAAACCTCTCACTATGGTAGCTCCTGAGGCTTTGCTCCCAAAGACCTGGTCATTCTTTGGATGCTGTTCTAGACCAGGAGTGGGGTGGGAGCTTGGAGGTGCTGTGGGGCAGGGGTGCTGGTGGGAAGGACCCGGTCTGGGGAGCCAGTGGCTGTGCCTGCTTCTAGGTCCTTGGTCAGTGGGCTTGCTTTGCCCCCCCAGTTGCTTGTGGAATGGGGTTTCTCCCGGCACAGCCTCCTTGCAGGCAGCAGACCCAAATTACTCTTGCCAGCCCCCACTGTGGTGCCAGTGTCCCCAGAAAGTCAGGTGGGAGCCAAGCGTGAGCAGGTGGCAGCCAAAATCCCTTCCCCAAAGCTCCAGCATGGCACTGCCTCCTGCTCACTCCCACAACTCCCCAGCTGCCTTATTTAGGAACCAAGTGCTCACTTGGTTGGTTGGTGTCTCCTTTTTAATGTGTAAAACCTTCAAATTCAGCTTGAACTGGCTCTTCAGCAGTACTGAGAGATCATGCTGTCTTGGAGAACAGCAGCTGGTTTAATGAATTTAAGTAATTTTGGGACTTGGAGCCTTTTCTTGCCTCCTTCCTGGCAGATTTGCTGTGCCTGCATCCCTGCATTCAGGCAGGGACCTGCAAACTCCTACGCTCTGGGTCTTTCAATACCATCCCTGCGATGGTGTGAGCATCCCTGGGACATGTGGCCGCTGCGTGCCCATCGGAGAAGTCCCATCCTGTGGCAGTGGGTCTGAGGGGTGGGCTATGCCCTATGTTCGCCTAAATTAAACAAAACCCCTATCCCCAGAACATGCAGAAGCCAGGCTGTGTCTGGAAGCTGGGGACAGGCAGGCAAGCACGGGTGCCGGGGCCTGTCTCTGGTTGCTGCAGCACAAGCAGGTTCTTGCGAGAGTACAGGGGACAGCAATGGGCCTAACCCGACGGTTGTGGTTTCCTGGCCGTTAGTGGGAAGCGGCAGAGCCGGGACGTGGTGTGTGCAGTGCCCTGCACTGGCTTCATTCCCCACAGCTGTTAGGAGCTGTGAGGGAGGAGATGTGCTGGGGACACTTCAGGGCAAAGGATGGTAGAGAGATCCCAGAGGAGCCCTCAGAGCTGGGCTGGGGGTCTGCATGTCCCTGTGTCCGGCCATTTTGGTGACTCCAGCATCTCACCGCTGCAGCTGGTGTGACCCAGAGGCACTGGAGATCACAAGCTCCTTCTCCATCACCATTTTCTGCCAATCTAGTTTTTAAGCCAATAAACACCAGAGGGGACCCCCAACCTAGGAATGCTCTTAGGGCTCAGTAACCCTCTACAAGGTTATTCCTCTGCTGTCATTGTTTTTTAAACAGTGTTTTGTAAGATCTCCAACTGACTATGCAGAGAACACATGGATCTATATCTCTGTTTCCCCAGCTCCCCTCTCCCCCACCTGCCTTTTTTCAGTGTCAAAGTCAAATATTTTGGTTTGGTTGTTTTTTTGTTGGATTTTTTTTTTTTTTTTGGATAATAATAAAACTTTGGAAGAAAAGAAAAAAAAACACAACTAAAAAGGTCCAGCTTTGTGGGTGGTGGGAGGGTGGAGATGCTTTGAAACTCTAATGTTGATGTAAATACTTTGCAATTTGATAATTAAATACAAACAGACCTCACACACACAAAAAAATAGCGTAGCTCATGTATGAGAGGAATTCTTAGCATCCCTTGGTGCCAGGAGCTGGTGGTTCCTGGAGCACATATAATGCCATATGTGTGTGGCTCCTGGTGCTTCAGAGGCTTTCTGGCCAGCACTTTTGGCATCTGGTGCCACTTCTGTGCTGCCAGAGCCACTCGTGTGTCCCCGTGTGGGCTCATGGTCCAGTGCAGCCCCAGCGCCTGCTCCTACAAGAGTAGATGGATGACACTGTATCCCTTCTGCTCCATGGGCCTGGGACAGCCAGCTGGCAGTGCTGGGCAAGCTCCCCAAGCCTGGACCTCTCTGGCGGGGCAGCACTGCCACAGTGGGCACAGAATCTGCTTCATCACCAACTACAAGAAGCAGGCCTGCTTCATTAGGATAATTAGTGTGTGCTGATTGGGATCCCTCATTCAGTGATTAAGTAATTGATATATAGCACAGCATTGTGGGGAAAGCAGGGCTGTTGTTGCTTCACCACCATAGGCTGGGATGGCTTTAGTGTCTCAATGCCCTGGGTCTGGCTGCTCAGCGCTGGTGTGTGGCTGCTCCCTCCTCCTCCTCAGGCTGGTAAGTGACTCACATCTTATCACCTTCAATGTTTAATGCTATGTTTTATGCTTCTCTTTAAAGCAATTAAGTGATTGAGGGATTATCTCTTGTTGGCAAGTCCCTTGGTCTATGTGCGATGTGTAGGCTGGGTCAGTGGGGTCATTGCTGGGAGGGGAGCTGAGGCTGAGGCTCCTCCTGCTTTGCTCCTTCAGCATCATCGCTTGGAGTGGGGTGATCACAGGGAGGACAGTGGAGGAGGGGGAACCCAGGGTGCTGTGGTCCAGCCCAAGCCCCAGGCAGTGCTGGTGTCTGTGGAGGGTCGTTCCTGGGGGATGAGGTATCCAGGTTTGGTAGACTGAAACCCTGCCTGTGGCACTGCTCGCTTCCTCCTCTCTGTCCCCTTTGCTCTATGTCTGTGTGTCAATGTCAGGGGCACTGAGGCATCTTAAAAAGATGGCTGGGGCAGTCAGTGGGACCTCCAGCCCAGCCTGGCCATGCTCAGCAGCTGTTTTGTTGGGGAGTGAATCCCTCAGTCCGGTCAGACCAGCCAGAGCCCCTGCCAGTTATCCCCAGCCTAGCCAAGCAGATGTTCCTGGGGATTACACAACGTGCCTCCTTTAATGGACTTAATCTTGCTGTTTGCTTCATGCTCATGTTGTGCTCTGTAAACCCAGGGGAGCATTTGGGTGTTAAGAGTGGGGGTTCTAGCTGCCCCCCACAGCAAGTTTGGCGAAAAGCTGGAGTCCTGGTCTTGGCACTTTATGCTGGCAACAGTGAGGACGAGTTGTCTTTTGGCCTGAACATCGCCTTGAGCGCCTCAAGTCCTGGTCCTGACCCAAGCTCCAAGAGGATCAATGTGAGTTCAGGGAGGCAGCCCTGAATTGCTCAGGGTGCTGAGGAACCCCCAAAGCAAATCCTGGGTTCTGCTGCTGGTCTGGGGTCTCTCCCACAGCCCTGAGACAGCAGACGAGCTCTTGGGACAGGAGCAGGGGGTTTGTTGAAGGGTTGGCTCACAGCAGGTCTGTGTCCCAGTGCCAGGCTTGGCTCTCACTGCTGTCCTTGCTGCCCACTGGTATAGCAAGGGGTAAATGGTAACAGAGCCTGTCTCGGTCCCCTGCTGACTCTGCCATTCAGATCTCGGCCCCCAGCAGTAGGTCTGAGATCGCACCTGAGCCAACTGCCCGCCTTTGCCCTACTACCAGAAGATTTGCTGTTGCTTGGAGGAGTCACAAAACCCTCTTGTCCAGGGCTAGTCTTTGGGCTCTTGAGGAAAGGACTGAAGCCCTTCCCTGAGGTGTAGCTTACCTGCTGTGGTCGCTGAAGGCTCAAACTACTCAGCTAAGGAACAAGAGACAGGTGAGACCAGAGGGCACTAGCATGGCTCTGTAGCTGAGTGATGTTTGTGGTTTCCTTGGTGTACTGGTTTTGCCTGGGTAGAGTTAGTTTCCTGGACTGGGGGGGGGGCATGTTTTGGCTGGAGCAGGACAAGGGCTTGGAGGCTGGGGGGGCCCTCTGGACTTAGCTGACTCTTTGAGCTGACCAGTGGGTTCTTCCAGCTCAAAAGGCCCCTCAGTGGGATCAAACTCTCTCTTCCATCTGCTGCTTAAATTAGTAAGGCCACATTGTGGGTTTATCTCCGGGTAAGCAGGGAGAGCATCCAGGCAGGAGGCACTAATCACCTGGTGAGATCCAAGGATGATCAGGCAAATGCTGGGAGAGTGGGCTGGTGGCCATGGTGACCCCTGACAGCTGGTTCCCTGACTGCACCCTGGGTAATGCTGGACTGCTCCCCTACCAAACATCAGCCCCCAAGATGAGATTCACCCACATAGGTGTCTAGCAGATCTAGTTTTTAAAAAGCCATACCAGCCTGGCAGCCCTGGCCAAACTTTCTCCATGTGTCCCTGTTACTTGTCTTGGGAATAAGGAGTGGTGAGGAGGGGAGTGAGAAGGCCCTGGACCCTGAGGCTTCAGCAAGGAGCTCCAAGCCTGCCTGAGCTGGGCTGCATCCCTATTTCTAGGGATCTGAGCCCAAGTTTGGTTGTTTTGGTTTTGTTAGTTTTGTTTTTTTTTTTTCATTTCCTGACCCTGCTGTGTCCTGTCATCTGTGACCTATAAAATAAAATGATCTCTCCTTCAAATGGAAAGACAAAGGAACAGCTTAAAGCTCCTGCTCCCTGTATCTAGGGATCACCAGGCAGATGGATGGCTCATAATAGAGCAAGGTGATGAATCTCACTCTGCGCCAAAGCCCTTCTGGCTGTGTCCAGGCACTACAGGATCTGGCACAACACAGTGCTGTGTTTTAAACCCCACTGCTTTCAGGGTCACTAGTGTAGCTATCCCCCTGGAGTGTCTGACCACCAGTGTAGTCCCCACACAGAGACCCCTCGGTGCTTTCAAAACACCAGGGGACAGAGCCACCCACCCTGACACATAAGCTCCTTGAGACCAGGGCAGAACATCACAGGGGAAACTGTGGTGATGCCTTTCCAAAGCCATTGGGTTTGACCTGTTCTGCAGTCACAGGCTGTTTTGTCACAGTCTCTTTACAGAGAAGGATGAGCAGGGCATGAGCATGGGATGTGAGCCCTGGTTGTGTTCCTTGCTCTGCTTCAGGCAGTGTGACACAATGAAGTTGCTTTGATTTTCTAGCTTTAAAATGGAGATGGTATCTCAGTGCTCTAATGAGGGTAAGACAGTGTGATGGGAAGGGCTGTGCACGTATCAAACCATGCTCTTTATCTGCATTTGGGGTGGGAGGGCTCCATAAAGTAGGCTTCTTACCCACCAGTCCCCAAGCTCTCTCCTGTCTCTACCCCAGCAGCCTCCTCTTTTGACATCTTTGTCGCTTGGGCTGGGCCTCAGAGAAGGGAAAGCCAGTAGCCATGGTTTGTCTTGAATCCCTGCTCCAAAGCCGGGGCTTGCTCATCCCCAGGACTGTCTGGCTTTGTGGGTAGGATATTTGCTGTAGAGCACAGCTTGGCTAGTTAGTGACAAAAAAGTACTCTGAAGAACTGACTGCATTAGCTTCAATCACTTTAAACTTAGAACTGGGTCACCCAGGGTGCTGACAACAGTCCTACTAGCGCTGGAAATAAGATGCCCTCCCCTCTGTCGTTTGTGCTGTAGCTGACACCACAGCTACTGGGATTTCCCTCAGCCTGACAGGTGATAGAGCTGTCACATCTATTCTTGGTGATGTGGCACACACTGGTTTTATGTAAGTAAACACTGATATGCCCTGAACCTCTTCGAACTTGGACTTGGTCTCCAGGGCTTGGAGCAAGGGCGGAGGAAGCTGGCTTCAGCTCCACACCACAGCTCCTATGCCCTTTAACTCCCTGGTGTGCTCCTGGGTGGATCCTGGTCAGATCCAGCAGCCCTGGGTATGACTGTGCAGTGTGTCCCCCTTATCCCCCCAGTACAAGCAAAGGCCACGGCCAAGGAAAAGCTGAGGTGAGCCAGTCTGACCTGGTTGGGTAGGAGCCTGGTCTCTGCCCTGGGCAGATGTGGAAGTGTGGGATGGGCTCAGGCAGCATGGGCACCAGGCCGATGACGCTCGCTGCTGGCACCAGGGATTAGCGGCTTTCAGGACACAGCTCTTGTGGTTTAAGTTTGTAAGCAGCGAGGAAAGGGGGAATCTGTCACGTGAGTGCAGATAAAACCAGAAGTGACCGGTGTTGTGTGTGAAATGAGTCTGTTTAGGAATCACCAGTGTGGTTCCCACTCTGACCATGGTCAGGTTAAACAGTTAAGGAAACTGTACTGGAAGCTGCAGGGCAAACAGGCTGTGCCTCTTACCCGAGACTCTCTGGGATCACTGTGCTGGGAACAGAACAATGAAGAGTCACATGATTGCTGAGCTAAGGCACCAGCACCGAGCAGCCAATGCATCCCGTGGGCAGAAGGCCACAGAGCAAAGTTTATAAAGCTTTATTAAACGTTTCAAACAGCTGTGCAATGAACAAACAATACTCTCCAAGTTTCACAACCTCATAGCTTGAAATTCCTTGGGACAGCAACAGCCACTTCTGCTGCTCTCCACTACAAGACTGAAGTAAAGACAAACAGATGGCAAAGGGGAGGGAACACTTCAGAGTTTAGAGAGTGTTTTGTGTTAACCTCTATGGTTTTTCACAAACCAGCCTCTGCCCCAGGCTGGGGTCCCTGAGAGCCATGACTGCGCAGAGTGTATGCAGTACGGAGCTCCATGCAGCTGTAGCTACAGGACTGACCCACCACCACCACAGCTCTGACATCCTTCTGGCAGTGCAGGTGGAGACCCCAGGCACTCCTCCAGCCTCCTCCCTTCTTCGCTCAGTAGCACCAGCACCTTCTGTCACCCTCAGCCCAAAAACACTTATGGCTAAAAACAGCTGAAGCATTTACTGCTTCAAGCCATACCTCCACCTCAGGATCCCTCCTGCCCTGCCCACTCTTGGCCTCTTGGGATAGTGTAAGCTTCACAGGTGAGGTTCACAGTGCCTTTCAGAACCCCGCATCTTGCATCATACCAGTTCTTCAGCCCAACAGTCAACACCTTGACAAACCTGAAAATCTAGGAGGGGAAGAGACAGTCTCCACTACCTGTGAGGCTTTATAAAAGCAGCAGCATAACTGAGGCTTTCAGGCTATGATCTTGGAGCAGAAGTAGTTCAGAAAGCACTTCAGCAGTGCACACATCTCTTTGGCAGGCTGAGCAGGAGGAGATGACTCAACTGCCTCTGGCTCCAGCAGCTTTTGGCCAAGTGCATCTGTGAGCTGTCGAGCTTGCCCTTGATCAGCAAGGTAAGAAGGCTGGCTCCCCGCAGAGATAGATGAACAAGATCTTGTGGCCACATGGGTGGAATCAGTGGGCCAATAGCCCTGAGTTTAGGCCCCATGGCCTAGAGCAAACAAGGGAGTGACATGGGACTTCACACAACGCCCGGGCAGAGGCCAGCAGCTCAGTCCTCTACTGGCTCTCAGTTAGGAGGGCTGGTGTCCATTCCCAGTGATATGGAAAGGAAAAAAAAAAACCCAACAGATTTCTGCTTCTAAAAAAGCAGGTGGTGCTGCCAGAGTTCACACAGTAAACAAGTTGAATTTCACAGGCAGAGTGGGAAGAATTTACCACTCCAGTCCACGCACAGTTACGGGAAACAGGCTGGTTTTACTCCAGTCACATGCCTAACACCCCCTCCCTAGCCCACCCCCTTTTTAAAAGCAAAACAAGAGCCCTCGGCAGACTGGAAGATTATTGTCTTCTAGGTGCCCACTATGCTGGGATCGTGAGCTGATTCCGGCAACTGGGATCCTGTGCAGTGATACAAGAAGCAGTTTCCCCAGCAGCTGTAGCAGATGAGGATTAGAGCTGCCAGGAAGACCAAGGCACAAATCGTGCAGGGTTTCCTTTCCAGGAGGAAACTGAGCAGGTAGAAGCCCATGAACATTGAGTGACTGAACCACAAGGCTGGGTTGAGGGGCTTGGGTATGAGCAGGACAGGGAGCAGCCACTGAAGACAGTACATGGTGGCTGGCTGGCTGGGGCCCTGTGTCAGCAGAAATCACAACGTGCTCCCAAATGGTCTCTGGCAACTCCTCCGGTGGGCAGGCTGCTCTGTAGAGAGAGATAAAACAACAGATTGTCAGAGAAACACAATAAAAAAAAATAATCAACAGATGTTCTTCTTGTACAGCTGCATTTACTCCCAAGCATCATATGCTGATGCTTGAACTCCCAGGACTAAACTCTGGTGTCTCAGAGCCAGTGGGAAGCTTCCTGCTTTCTGAGCCACTCAGATGGGGACATGACTTTCTATTGCTGGTGTAAGAGTGTATCCCTCATGTGCTCTGTTCTCAGGCTCTCACCCAGACTAATGGTTGTGAGGCCTTTCTCTATAGCATAGTGCAGAAACAGAAAGGGAGAGGGGGAACCAGCAAGGAAAACAAGCTGCCTCAGCCTTCCTTCCACATGGATTTATCCGAGACTGTCCAAAGACTTGAGTGATGGTGTAAAGAAATGCAGCGGAGGGGTAAACATCAGGTGCTACAAAGAAGCGTTCAGGAAGCATCAGTGTAAAAGTGTCTAGGAACTGTTAAGTGTACGAACTGCTTCCTCCCCAGGCACAGACCTGGTACAAAGTCTTCCAGTATAAAACTCAAGCTAGACATGTAGCTGCCCAGGAGAGCTCCGACAGCGCCCATGTGGCAAGACAAACAGGGGGTCAGTGCCTGATTAAGGGTTTTTTAATCCCTGCCAGTCAGATAAAAACAGATAAGACAAAGTATGTGAACAGATCAAAAAGTAGACAGTCTCAAAATAGCAATTTTCTTAAGTGCTGTAAACACAGGATATCCTCACTTGGATTATTATAAAATCCAGTGGAAACACTGAGCTTTAAGGGGATGGCAGCACACTTGAGTCTAGAAAATACATTTCTACCTTTAGCAATCACAACTGCACTGTTCTGGGTGTTGGTTCGTTGTTTGTTTGGGGTTTGGTTTTTTTGTTTTTTTTTTTTTAATTTTAAGCAGTATAAACACCTTTATCTGAGAATTTCAGATGGATTTAAAAATCATAAATGTCTTGTATGTAGGTGGCTTTGCTGTTGGAAGGAGGCATAGGAGTGGAGTTTAGCGGGCTGGGATGACAACAGCAGGTCAGGCTAGAGGATATCAGCACTGCTGGGATGAAACAGCTGATGTTTTCCTTCAGTTTGTGCAGTAAGGAAGCCATGAGAAGAGGGTAATCACAGCTTATTACCTGAAAACCACATAGGCGAATGCTGGAAACAGGAAGAGCTTGAGTAGCATGCTCTTCCCTGCTAGCCATACTGCTCCACGATGACATGCAGCAGCACTAACAAAGCAGCTGCCAGGCAGGGCACAAAGGGAGGTGAGAGGACAGCCCAGCCTTGCAGAAGGCCACGGCCTCAGCTAAGCAGAGGGGTCAGAACAGCTTCTTGCAGCAATCCTTTCATCTGAAAAGACTGCACTGAGTAATACTCTGTCAGGAGGATGAAGGGCTGAGCTAAGCCTGTCAGGCTTACAGGCGGGGGGTGGGAAGGTTAGTAGGGTGAAGGAGTGAAAAGGTAAACAAACAGCACATTCTGCTGGCTCCTGTCGGCAGGAGAAAGGATTTCCTGGCAAAGGGAGGGAGAATGAGAGGGAGTGTGTAGAAAAGCCAAGAGAAAACCACACATGGGGCTCTTCCAAAAGCCCACTAAGGTCAGGCTTGTCTTGCTCCATGCACTCACGGGCACCCAGCGGTTCTGTCGGGTGCCAGCAGCACATGGTGCATTCTCAGCAGCAGGTGCTGTTTTCATGTCTGCCAGAGAATGCAGGACAAAACCTGCACCAGGCACAGGGGGTCTGGGGAAAGAGCTCCTGTGGGAGTGCTCTCCAGTGGGGAGAGGGCAGCCGGGACTGACCCCTTAGGAAAACCAAGCAGCAGTCAGTTAGCCAAAGAATAAGGAGATACTCTTTTACATTGCAATATGGCTAAAGGAATAAAACTCCCAGTGTTAGTTTTTCTCTCCCAAGCACTCCAAACACTGAGCAGTACAATCACTGCATAAACATGTCATACTTCTGATAGATCCAGCCCTGAAGTCACCCCAGCTTGACTTATGTGGCTGAACATGTGTGGCAGTCTTAGGGTCACCTGAAGTCCTGAAGCTTTAAAGTGCCTACAGACGAGTACTTTGGGCTTTCTGTCTCTGGAATAACGAAATCAATCTAAGATGATGTATCTGACAGAAGAACACAAGGCTGAAAGGAGCTAAAGCATCTTCCAGGACTAATGTGATACATTTCTCAGCTTTAACAAGGCCAAGTATTGCTGTTGAGCCTTTACAAACTTTACAACCAACTACAGTTTATGAGTAGAATTATAATTGGTGATGCAGCTGCATTTCAATCCATCCTGACTGCCCCACCACTGGAAAGCCTTAGGTGATAATGCTCTGCAGAGGGAGTTCAGCATTACCCAAAAACTGCCTCTGAACACAAACTTATCTCACAAGTTACCCATTTTTAAATGCTGATATTTCCTTCAAGAGCCAGTTGCTTGTGGCCTACAATCAATGCAACCACACTGCAGTATAAAGAACCATTTAATAGTGGTTATCCTTTACTAGGAGGTTTCTGTGCCTGCCCTTCAATTGCAAACCCCTTGGTCTTCTAACAATAGTAGACAGTCAAACAGTTGGTCTTGTATCTGTAGCCAGTTTGCTGGTATTTTCATGTGCCTCTTTACTATCCACCAGTTCTTTAGTTGGTTAAAGCCCCTTTATCTGCCATATCCCCCAGCAGATCCTAAGTGAAGTACCCACTACCTGAGACTTCTGAAGCTGTCCTTAAGGACTTTCCACTAGTCGAGTACATACTCTTCCTAGCCCTCCCCTGAGGAGAACTTTATTTGGCTGCCAATCAGACCAAGGTCTCTTTCCATGCTACTGAAAAGAGAAGCAGCATCTCCTGCTAACAGCATTTTACTAAGCAGGGAACTGTCCCTCTCCTTGGTGCCCAGGAGAGGCAGTTTCTCCCTGGAGCACTAACAATACTTGCAAGGTGAAACTTGCAAGTGAGATATTCCTACCTTGTTGTCTTTGTCCCCTCCTCATGATCCAAGCCAAAGATTACCCCGTCTCAAAGCAAACAAGAACTTGTCACCCAAGAGTACTACCAGCTCCCTGTTTCACAACTGCATCCTGCTTTTCCTCAACCAGTTGCTCTTGTTCTCCCCAGCCTGACTCATCTCTTGCCCTGGCCAGCCTGGTGTCCTGCTATCCTCAATACTGCTCTCATGCTCCTGCTCAAGTCAGCTGACTTGGCAGCCACGCGTGTTTACCACAGTTTCTTTTCCCCGCACCACCACTGCCTCCTCTTGCTCTTCCACAGCTCTTGGAGCAGCCTGAACTCACTGCCGAGCCCTCAGAGCAGGCGACGCTCCTGCTGCTCTCCCGGCCATCAGCGGTGCTGGGGAGGGCTCAGTGCTTTTCCACAAGCTTGTTCATCACCTTCCATTGTGTCCTCAGCCCACCCTTCCATCACCTTCCTTCCCCCAGACCATCTGAAACCAGCAGGTCCTACTGGCCTGTGTCTGTGGGGAAGCTTGTCAGATCCCAGTGCAAGGGCAGTGGCATTTCCAGCCTTTCCCAGCCAGAAACAAATGTTAATTAGGACAAGCCAAAGGCAAGGGGCACCATAGTGCTGGGCAACGGATCACTTGCATTTTAGAATAAATCCATCCAAGCAGCTAGCAAAGCTGCTCCTTGATACTCTACAAGCTAATTCAGCAATTAAAGAGGCCAAGAGGTGTTCCCACACCACAGGTTCTATACATCAGTATGCCAACACTGTGCCTGCACCCTTCTCAAGACAGTCTTAATTCCTTGACAGTCCATTTACCCAGACAGGGGAATATTCAGCCTTGCTTTCACAAAGCATTTAAAAGGTTAACTCGTTCAGACCTTACTAAGGCAGCTACTAAGTCAATCCTGTCCAAAAGGAATCTCCCCATCAGATGCCACAGAAACAGTCACCCTGGCTGGGAGCTGAAAGCTCTGCATTAAAAGCCCAAGGAACCTTTTAACTGGGGGGATGGTGCTCATGGTACCAATCTCCCCCTCTCCCAGAAGCTGAAGTTTCTGCTTGGGAGGGAATGAGAAGTCGCCTTGTCTAGGTAAAAATCTCTCAAATTACATGGTGCACATAAACTCAGGAGTGAGTTTCAGGGACCAGCATTGAATTTCTTACCAATGAGGCTCAGGTCTAGTTTGCTTGAAATTGTTTAAATCAAAACCCCTGTCACAGACACGTAACTGGAACTGATGTGTGTGGGCAGCACTTCAAGCTGCCAGCTTGTGTTCAAAATGGACTCTCAAACACCACATAGCACCCAAAACAGCTGATAAAAAAATACACAATATCCAAAGCATCAGAGGAAAAGCAGAGGTGAAAGAGCTTGAGTTCAGTAAGAAAAGCAACAGCAGACCAGCTTTCTAGATGCCAGCCCTCTCAATTAAAAAAAACCCAAACAAAAATCAAACAAAAACAAACCCCATTCCTACGTATAAACTTTAAGACCTATTTGCAGTACCAGGGATTAAAATTTTTCAGGGTTGGTTTTGGGTTTTTTGTTTTTTTATTCTTGTGCTATTTTTAATGGGTTTTTTTAATGCTTTATCTGCTGGTATGACTCAGCTGGAAAAAGGGAGTCTTCAATTTTTGACAAAGGCCTTACCCCAATCTTGGATAAGTCCATACCTTGAGCACTCAACATAGAGTCAGAAAGGGTTCAATATAACTGCCAACAGTTTCCAATAGAGCAGCAAATCCTTCACTAACCAAGCCTCAGGGTTGCAAAGCCTTCACAAGCTAGAGATAAGCCAAAGCAATGCACTTCATGGAAAGCAGAAACTCTCTTGAGCTGCTCTTCAAGCTTCATTACTACCTGAGGGACTGATTAGCCCGTGTCCAGAGGTGGAGCACTGCCCACTTCGTTTGGACTGTGGTGAGCAAATCTCCACCTGAGAGCAGAAGGCAGCACCACGATCTGTCTTTCCCTGCACGGGAGATCACAGGGGTAGAACCACAGATCCACCAGCTCTGTGGTGGGACGAGCTTGTCAACACTGACAGCTGTCAACTGAAGTATGGCTACTTTAATCTATACTCATTAATTCTCAGTGGTCCTCATTCCTGCCCTCTGCTTTTACTACCAAATATGAATTACAGCCCCATTCTAACTTCCCTGAGAAACATTTGGGGGTTTTTTTGTTTTAATTTGCATCTCTACATTTTTTGCCTCCTACAGGCTTCAGAAGTCAGAATGCAGACTGAGAAAGGCCAGTTTTCTGTGTCCCAGGTAAAAAGAGGCAAAAATGCAATATTGCCAAGGGGTTCCAGGGAGTTGAGACATATAGGTTGGAAAGACAAAGGTTACTGTACTACAACGGTATTGGCAAGATCAAGTGTTTCATTACAGGGATAATGACGTACAGGAGAGTTTGGTGTGTTGTGGACTGCATTTAAAAGCATTGCTTTTCATCTCCTCTATCCCTTCCATGCTTGGGATGTAATAACAACCATTTGTACAACAGATCAGCACATAAACTCGCTTTGTGAATGGCTCAGCGCCAGTGGGGTAATGTCGGGAGAGAGCCTGGCTGAGGCTCTCTGCAGAGCGTGGTGGTCACTGCTGGGCAAAAGGATTTTGTCAGAGTCGTCTGCTCTGAGGAGAAACGGGCCGGGTTTCGGAAAGTGACAGAGAAAGCCAGGGACTGTTCCCCGCGGGAACAGAGGTCCGGGGTGGAGGAGAAGGAGCGGTGCGGGGGCAGCAGGCAACGGTGGTGGTTTCCTGCCAGGCTGGCAATAATCTGAACACTAATCCGGGCTGAAACCGGCTCTTGTATAACCCGGGCGCGCTCGGCGACGGGAGCGCGGCTCTTCCGCTGTCGCCGCTCTGGAAACCCTCCCAGGAGATTCCTCTTGGTTCCCCCGACTCGGGAGCGGTGACCCCCAACGTCGGCAGACCCCCGTTCGCCCGCTGACAACCGTGGCGAGAGGGGAAGGTTCCGACGGGGCTTCGAGGGAGCTCCTCCCCCCGCTCCGCCGGCTCGGAGCCAGGCTGAGCCGCAGCGGCGCCCCCCCTTCCCCCTCCCGCTCCTCTCCGCCGCCCGTACTTACGGCGCGGAGCCGCCGCCTCACGCCGCCATCCCGAGGCCGGGGCCGCCTCCTTCGCGGGCCCGTCCACGCCGCGCCCTTAGGAGCGCAGGGAGAGGCCGCCCGGGGGATGCCCCCCGCCCGCCGCCTGCGCGCCCCGATCGGGCGCTGCGTCTCGCAAGGACCCCCGCCGCGTCTGCCCGTCGCTCGCCTGTCCCGGGGCTCCCACGGACCGATCCGGGCCGGCCCCGCCGCACGAAGGCTCCGCTGCGGGACCGCGCTCTGCTGGCGGACGGGGTCGTTTGTGGAGCGCCGGTTAGTGATCGGGCGGCGACGGTGGCTGATCAGGCAGTGCCGCGGGCAGCCCCGCAATGCCGCCAGTGCGCACGCGTCGGGGCTGTCTGGCGCGCCCGGCCTGGTGTGTTCTCGGCGTTTTCAGCAGTTCCGTGCGCTGGGCGCTGATAAATGTAAAGTCCTGCGCCTGATTGCACGCGTAGTGAGCCCACTCTTGTTCAACAACAACATCGGGGGACCGCCCGGTCTCGACGAGTTAGCGATGGAACTAAACCAGGAGCAGTGGCGGGCCAGGCAGAGCAATGGGCCCTTATGGCCGAGGTGGTCAGTGGTCTGGGGGGTTTTCAGAAGAGTGGGGTCAAGAGAGGTTCTTCTCCCCCTCTGCTCTGCCCCAGCGTGGCCACACTTGGAGTATTGTGTCCAGTTCTGGGTACCCAGTTCAAGAGAGACAAAGATGCTAAGGGGTGTGGAGCACCTCTGTGCGTAGGAAAGGCTGAGACCCCTGGGGCTGCTTAGCCTGGAGAAGACTTGAAAGGGAATCTGATTAATTATATCAATAGCTAAAGGGTGGGGATCAAGAAAATGAAGCCAGAATCTTGTCAGTGGTGCCCAGTGACAGGACAAGGGGCAACAGGAACAAACTGGAACCCAGGAGGTTCTACCTGGGCAGGAGGAAAAATGTCTTTGCTGTGAGGGTGTCAGAGCCTGTCCCAGGCTGCTCAGAGAGGTTGTGGAGTCTTCCTTCTCTGGAGAGATTCCAAATCCACCTGGACATTGCAATGCTGGGCCCCCTGCTCTGGGTGACCCTTGCTGGAGCAGAAGGGTGGCACCAGATTATCTCCAGAGATCCCTTCCAACTCCTGCCAGTCTGTGACCCCGTATTTCTGCATAGCATGCTTCGCCTGGGCTTGTTTTGCACAGCACTGCACAGAGTCTGCATGCTGCTGGCATGCTTTGCACTGTGCTCGCTCACGCCACTGTAGGCTGCTCACACAGTGCTGCATGCTTCACACTTGCTTCGCTCCTCAGCACACTCCTAGGGACATCTGCATGCTGGCCATCCAACCAACATAGCCCAGATGGCTGCAGCTCAGTGCTTGGAGTCAGCCCCAAGCCCAGAGACCCCCTGAAGCTTTGGGAACACGGTGAGTGCAGGGAGCAGTCAAGGAGATGTGAAGAAATAGTATTGAGGCAGAGCAGTATTGTATGCTACAGCAGTGAAGTGAGCAGGAGGAGTGGTCACAAAATGCTGCAAATAGAAATTGGGAACAAGAGCAGATTTTTCCTCAGAAAGAAAATAACCCCTTGGTACAGCTGAAGGGACAGGCACACACCATGGGCAACAATTCATTTTCAAACTGGTTCAAATATGAAGTGTGACAGGAGGCAGCAATGAAATGTGGAAGCTGTGCAGGGTGAGATGGTAGAGCAGCTGAACCCATCTCTTCCCTGCCGATCACACCCTTCTCCTGTCTGCATCTCCTCCCAGCTGGCTTGGGTAGTGTCCTAGAGACTTAGCAATTTACAAACTCAACAAGTTCAAAGCAAAACCAACCAGAAGCAGCAAAAATGTACAAAACAGCTCAAGTTTACTTCCAGAATCGTTCCAAGCACATAAGTTATCCCTCTCCCACATGGAGGCCTCACACCTTTTTCCATTCCATAGCAGTGCAGTTCAGTAGTCAATGAGCTAAGAGCCACTTCCCATCTTAAGGTCAGAAGCGATCTCTCAGCTTGTTGGATCCCAAAGAGAGATCCATGCAGCAAAGTCCAACAGGCTGCTTCCATCAAAGACAAGAGGCAGCCAGTCTGCCCACAGAGCCCCATAGCCAGCCCTGGTTTCTCTCAGAGCGGGGGCACCCCCCTGAATTTTCGGATTATGTTGGCCAGCCTCTTTGCCAGTCCACCCCGGCTCGGCTCTTCCACATGGAATGTTCTGGTCAGCAGGTTGTAGAAGGAGCCGTAGCACACTGCCACCACAGTGCATGTCAGGCAGATCACATTATAGGGCATGCTGAAGTCTGGTGTCGGCAAGTTCACCAGCAGCGGCTCCGTGTACAGGCGCACAAAATAGCTGGAGCCATCGGAGGAAGGAAACCTGGGGAGCAGAAGCAGGAAAGGGAGCGTCAGCCCGCCCAGGAGCCCTGCTTTGTGCTCACCAGATGGGATAACAGTGGCCGACAGCCCCGTGGTGCTGCAGGACAGACCTGCTCCCCAGCACAGGTTCACTCACAGGGAGGTGAAGAGAGGGCTCAGCTCCATGTCCACGTCCTTCATTGCAATGACGCTGGGCACCAGGGCACTCAGCACAGATGAACTAAGGAGACAAAGGACATGCCAGTATCAGTCCTGATAGCAAAGAGGCAACAAAGGATTTTCCTGTCATAGAAGCACAGAATCCCAGCATGGTGAGGGTGGGAAGGGACCTTTGGCGATATGTGGTGCCACCCCTCTGCTCCAGGTCACCCAGAGCAGGGGGCCCTGCATTGCAATGTCCAGGTGGGTCTGAAATCTCTCCAGAGATGGAGACTCCACAGCCTCTCTGGGCAGCCTGGGCCAGGCTCAGCCACTCTCGTAGCAAGGAAGTTTTCCCTTGCATTCAGATGGAATCTCCTGGGTTCCAGTTTATTCCCATTGCCCCTTGGCTGTCACTGGGCACCACTGAAAAGTATGGTCACACTTTTATGACCCCTGCCCTTTAGCTATTGATCAGCATTGATCAGATGCCCTCTCAGAGGCCTTTCCTGGTACATAAAAGCTCCAGACCCCTCATCATCTTCATAGCCCTCTTCTGGCCTTTCTTCAGTAGTTTCTTGACTCTCTTGAACTTAGGTGCCCAGAACGGGACACAACACTCCAGGTGTGGCCTCACTGGGGCATAGCAGAGGGGGAGAAGAACCTCCCTCTACCTGCTGGTCACACTCTTCTGAATACCCCCGAGAAGACCACTGTCCACCTTAGCCATGCGTGTGCATTGCTGGCTCCTGTTTAACCCTCTGTCCCCCAGCACTCCCAGCTCCTTCTCCACGGAGCTGCTTCCCAGCAGCTCCCCCCTCCCCTGTACTGGTGCAGGGGATTATTCTTCCCCAGTGGCAGGACTCTGCTCTTGCTCTGGTTGACCTTAACAAGGTTCCCCTTTTTCCAATGCTCCAGCCTGTCATGGTCTCACTGAATGGCACTGCTCCCAGTTTGGTTCCATCAGCAAAGTGGCTGAGAGCCTACCTTGTCCCTTTATCCAGATCACTGATGGGCATCTTGAATGCATGTTGCCCCAGAGACCTGGGCAGCAAGTCCTGCAGGAGGGGATGAGGAGCTGAAGAATATTGTTACCTGACATAAAAGCCATGGTTAGGGTCAGGCGTGTATTCTGTCCACTTCAATAAGGCTCTCTCAAACTGGATCGTGATCTTGGTGACAGAGTTAGCTGGCAGCTGGATCAGCATTTCCAAGAGGTGAGGCCGTCTGCGGTCCTGGGCTGGCTGGTAGTGGATATAACCTAAACCCAAAGAGATGTGTCAGTGGCACCAGGGGTACCATGTCCAATCTCACATTGCCTGGACATCTCCTGTGAGGTGGGTGCTGCCTTGGGAGGAGTTTTCTGGGCAGGTAAAGATGAATGGGTAGCAAAACCTATGTGTTAAAGCTAAGTCTGGCTGGATTTCAGAGCTGATGACCCATGAAAGTCAGATGTTCATGAGGAAACGTATAATTGCAAAATAAGACCCAGTCATCGGCTTTAAATCAAGCCTCTTTTACTATAAAAATCAGTTAACTTTGCTTGAAACACCATCTATGTGCCTCTTAAAAACAGGCTTAATAAAGTTCAATCTGCTCTGAGCTGAAGGCTAGGAAAACATCCTAACAAGTTTTGTTTCCCAGTCCAGTTTCCCAGCGATCACTGCGGCCTGAGGGAGAGACTAAACCATCTCTGGAATGAGACTGTTGTGCCAAGGGAATTGGGTGGCATATGCTCCCAGGAGGCTTTACGTACTTGGCTTGTTTTCCTTCCCCTTGGTGATGATGGTGAGAGTGTGCACATAAAGCCGCAGATACCACGGCACGATCTCCAGCAGGATGACGGGGAAGGCCCGGTAGGGGTGAGTGTTGTGGATCAGAGTGCTGATCTCGCCGGTCTGCAGCCCATACCCGCTCACATAGCGCTGAGCGTGGAGCATGGGTATCGGCAGCTCTGCTGCAGAAGAGCAAAGGACAGGGGAGTGGGACAGGTGGCTGTGCCATGGGATTTTGAGGGCTGGAGTTGTGCAGGTGGGGTGATGTTCTGGTCACTCACAGCTGTCTTGGGGCCGCTTCCACTTCAGCTGCACATTGAGGCTGCGAGACGTGTTGAAGAGCATGGGGCTCAGCAGGTCGTAGACAGCATAGGTTCTCTTTTCCCCCTGGACAACAGCTTCATGTAGAGATGTTGGAGACGGAGTCACTTCCAGTAACTCCTTATCCTGAGAAAGCAAATGGGCCATGAAATGACAAGTGTCCCTAAGAAGTAACTGGCAGCACTGAGCAAACTCCCCCTGGCTCGCCCTAAGCTTTCCCACCCAACAGCCAGTCCAGTTCTTTTACTGGCACCACCATGCTTATCCCCACAGCTCTGCTCAGAGGAAGGAAACCTCCTTTGGCTAGCCCTGGAGAGCTCCTGGGGCCCTAGCCATGCAGTGGGTGGAGACAGGGATATTTCAGAACCACACAGTGGCTGGAGGGAGCAGGGGCTGTGCTCTGGTCCATGAGCATTACCTTGTTCTTAGGGGAGATGTCAACATAGACTTTGCTCTGCGACGCCAGAGGACACGCGTCAGTAAGGGTGCGAGAGAACATCTTGAATAGGGACCAGTCTGCAGGAAGCACAGCGAGTGGCAGGAGTGAAGTGCTGCAGGCCAGGGGCACGTGAGGAGCACACTGCTGCCCAGCTTACCTTTCTTGCCTTGGCCGCTGACAAAGCTGTCAAAGACCACAGTGAGGGTCTGTCTGAGCTCCCAGGACACAGCCAGGCAGGAGGCATCCTGGGCAAGAGAGCGACAGGTGAGACCATGCCTTCAGATTTCCTGCTGTGGGTGTGGAGGGCAGGAGCCTGGCACTCACCCTGCAGACGGGGCGGATGTGCACTGCCTGCGAGTGGTAGCTGCTGTGGAACAAGCGCTCGGCCTTCAGCAGCACAGCAAGCCCAGCCTGCAGGGAGAAAAGGAGAAACTCAGCCCAGGGTCTCTTCTCTGGTCCCACTGAGAGAAATTTCCCAGTGCACACTCCCAGATTCCACTGGGACTGGCCCAATGAGGCAGCAGGTCTCGCCATTACCTTTGAGCCACATGGGAGCAGCTTCTTCCAAGGAGTGAGGTTCTCTGTGCAGACGACCTCCCGGGGCAGGACGGCGTATCGCAGGAGGTGGGGATCTGTCCCTGGGAGGAGAGGTGGAGGGTCAGCAAGCTGGTACTGCTACAGGCACGAGAACAGAAGCAGACCGGTTCCAATCCCAGTGTACCCCACAGCCCACCACCATCTCAGTGCACCCAAAATGACACAAGATCAAACAGAAATTGATCCCACTGTTCAGCATCATTTCAAAAGAACAGGTCAGAGTATTTTCTAGCAGCTTTTTCCTGAGTGCCTTAAATCCTCCAGTCCTCACTGTTTTATAAATACTTTTCAGGTAGACAGATGAAGGACTGGAAGCATCTGCCACTGCTTGTGGGTTTCGTCTGCACAAATCCAAGACTCATGCATCACTGCAGACCTAAAGCTGTTCCAGGTCCAGCCCCCACTCTCCCCAGTGGCCCAAGGAAGAACTAAGCCAGAGGCAGGAGGTGAGAGGGCAGAGCCAGGAAGCCAAGCAGAGGCTGGGCATACCATTGGCTAAACCCAGGGGCTTGAAGGATGCTGTCGGAGTGACTGTGTTGGTCGAGTCAATGAAGTTGAGAGAAGCACAGAATATTCCCGAGAGGATGTTACTCAGCTCTTTCCAGGCTTTGTCCACACTGTGTGAGAACAGATACCAGAGATTACTCAGCAGCTTGAATCCTTGGAACAGCAAGTTTTAAGTCAGTAACATTCAATAAACACACCTGAGTGACCACCCTGACTTTCAGCAGCTGCAAGGAGCATGTAGGCAGAGGCTGCTGGTCATGCACTCTCCAGCTCTCTGGCATTTTGTTCTAACATGCAAGATCTGGGGAATGTGCACTGAGGGGCAGCCCCTGGGCTGGTAGGGGGCTGGGAGAGCAGGGAGCATGCCAGAGGTGACAGGGAAGGGGCTGTGAGACCTAAAGCAAAATCCTGGGGCAGCTCTGAAGGCCAGTCAGACCAGCAGATCCAGAACGGGCCACTTTTCCTTAAGCAAACAAAGGTTTGCTCCGAACACCACCTCCTGCCCTATACACTGCACAGGGCGACATGCTGCTTTCCCTCAGAGCTGCCTCTGTGGTTGCAGGCTCTTTATTCCAGTGGCATTATCCAACATAGGAGACCCTGGCATACACCAATGGCTGCCTCTTGTGTGGATGACAACAGCTCCCAGGAGCGGCGGCTGCAGAGGGAACCCCGCAAGAATACAGTGAACAGACCAGGGTACCTACTCAGTGACAGTGGGCTGGAACCAGACCCAAAGTTCAGCACCAGCAGGTGCCTGGAGGGGTGGCTGCCCCCAGGTCCGGGTGCGCCAGAAGCCCTGGGTGAGGGCGAGATGGAGCTCCCTCACACCCAGAGCTGCCACCAGACGTCCCAGTGCCTTTGGGAAGAGCCTGTAGTGAGAGACTGTGGGCAGTGTTAGCCCCTGTCCTGATCATGCCCCTGGCCCCTTTCATAGAATCACAGAATGGTCTGACTTTGAAAGGACCTTAAAGACCATCTCGTTCTAACCCCCCAGCCACAGGCAGGGACACCTCCCATTAAACCAGGTTGCTCAAAGCCCCATCCAACCAGTCCCTGAACACTTCCAGGGATGGGGCATCTATTGTTTCTCTGTGCAGCCTGTTCCAGAGTCACACCACCTCACACTGAGCAATTTCTTCCTAATACCTAATCTAAATCTACCCTCTTCTGTTCAAAACTGTTACCCCTTGTCTTGTCACTACCCTCCCTGACAAAGAGCTCTCCCCAGCCTTCCTGTAGGCCCCCTCTGAATACCAAAAGGCTACTATAAGGTCTCCCCTGACATGATACCAGGGCCTGGCCAAACACATCATCTCCTGGTGCAGGCCCTGCTGACATCGTCAGGCACATCCCCCTGGCAGAACTGCATGGAGCCCCTCGTGCTGATGTCACCACAACCCTCAGCACCCTCCAACTTCACCCTGCCCACCTCACCCTCATTGATGTCACACCGGCGTAGTAACGTCACCACCCACCGAGATAGCCCCGCCCCCTGCGCCGCGCCCCCGACGCCGACCAGGTCCAGGACGAGGTGGGGGGGGGGGGGGGTGAGCTGTGGCAGCTGGGGCCAGGCAGG
>JANHGL010000759.1:0-25803 GCA_024611195.1 Ceyx melanurus
TTCTTGTCCAATTGTCTGAAGGTAAAAGGGTATAAAAAGAGCTGTAAATTAATAAATAGAGGCTTCTTGGCATCTACGTGAAGAAAGTCGTCTCTTCTCACTCTTTCTCCTCCTCCAGCTACTACCAGATACACAACATATTACCTTGCTATTATGTTTTATTCCTGACTTAGAAGGATCACATCTGGGAAAGAGGCCTGCATTCAGTTACTGTTTTACTCAAAGACTGCTGCTTAAGCTTAAATGAGTCTAAACTGTAGAATCATATTCATATTAAGCAACAGACTAACAGTGCATTTTATGACAGACAGCTTCTATGCAAAAGATTGTGGATTCGCATCCAAACCATTAGTCCATAGTGACCTATTGAGAAGCAGCACACGTCAACAGCTGTCACAAGTTGTATTGGTAATTAATCTCATGTACACAGACTTTAATAATATTAAGGCATTGAACCACCAAGATCAATAGCTCAGAAAACCCTGAATGCAAGGAACACTTAAATAAACAGTAGATATTTAGCTACTTATACTATGATTGCTTTTACTTGGTTTCTCTCTGGTTTTCCAGTCTCTGTTCTACACTCCTGTTGTCTTACCCAGTCACATATCACAGTTTGGAATCTAGAAGCAGTTTGCTTTCTATTCTTTGTTACATTCCCTCATTTTTTTAAAAAAATAAGAGAGTATTGTTAATCATTTCTTGCTATTACAGTAAGGGAATATTCTAAAGTGTGTACCTTTAAATGGCTTATATAAAATCTCAGAGATGCATACCATGAACCATTAGTGAGGAAACCTAAGAATGATGATTTAACTGACAGTTATTTCAGTGCTAACCACTTCATCTGAAATATCCACTTAACAGTTTCATTCATTATGCATGGGCTAATCTGCAGTCCCTGACCTGTCCTCACCTCTGAAACTTAATTTAACTAGCAGCATAGCAAAGAGAATAGGGACCTTCTTCTATCAAGTCAAGTCAATCTGCAAGATTCCACACACGGGAACTGTGAAGTTATACCTTTATACTAAACAGATGGTAAAATACTATATTCAGAAACTTAAAATACAGTGTGGGGGGGGAAATGGGACCTCTGCTTGCAGCTGACAGTGCAGACCTCTGTTTGCAGCTGCAAACTATTTCATGGACACCTTCAGCAAAACAACCTTTCCTTTCTGGATCAGCAAGAAATAAAAATAGTCTTGTGGCAAGAGCTATGGCATTTTGAATTATAAGAGGTTTATAGAGATTAAATTCAAGTTCTCATAAGTTATGGTGGTCTGGGAATGCACCAGCTAGTCCCTTCATAGATGAGCAAATGGAGTGATGGGAACAATGGATTAACATGAGACTAAATCATTGCCTGGACTCGTAAGTATTCTCACCACAAAGAATTGGCTTAATTGTTACAGAAGATCTCAAGGTGGGAATCAGAGACAGTCCTGGAGGTTTTCTCAGGCAACTCATGCTGTGGCTAGACCACTTGATAGGCACTATGAACAAATATTAATTAAATACTTGGTTGGAGAATCTGGCCATCCTAGAGTCTTCTTCAGGCAACTATAGAATTGACAGAACTGTATAGAAGAAAGCATAACTGCATTGCATCATAGCAGAAAGCCTGAGAAACATTCACACAGGAAAGTCTTTTAACAGGAAATGCTTTGTACATCATTTTAGATAATAAATAACAATTGCTGAAGCAGTGATATACAACCACATGCCAGCTTGAGATATTCAGTAGAAGAGCAGTTCAGAGAATTTCACCCAATACAGTTGAAGATACCATTGCAAGGACCTTTAACATCTAGAAAGCATGTGACCATCCTGATCAAGATGCTTCATTCCCCACTTGAGCATTACCCTATCCAAAAACACCCCCTCAAATGGTTTAACATTCTAGTCTTTGCACAGTCTGAATGATACACTGATCAAAGCACTGAAATTTTCATTTGATCAACAGCTAAGAAAATGAAAGTAGGAGCAGATGGGACCAGAGCTGTAGATCTGATTTACATGCTGTAATTCAAGATTCAGAAAAACAATTCTTTAATTGCCTGAATTTTGTGGACCTAATAATGAAAAAGGCTGCCATTTATTTAGGTCTTTAGAACTTCTCAAAAAGAAAAAAAAAAATGTTCTCTCAATATATTTTAATCTGTGCTGCACAATGTCATATGAAAAGTGAAGATGGGCATCAAGGAAAAAGATGGCTCATGTTTGTATGGACTATGCCTAAACATTATGACCTGGACAAAGGGATAGAGTGTACCCTCAGCAAGTTTGCTAATGATACCATACTGGGAGAGTGTCTGACACACCAGAAGGCTGTGCTGCTATCCAGTGTGACCTGGACAGGCTGGAGAGCTGGGCAGGGAGAAATGTAATTAAATTCAACAAGGGCAAGTGTGAAGTGCTGCATCTGGGGAAGAACAACCCCATTTATCAGTACAGGCTGGGGGCTGATCTGTTGGAGAGCAGCTCTGGGGAAAAAGACATAGGGGTACTGGTGAATAAGAGGATGACCATGAGTCAACAATGCACCCTTGCAGCCAAGAAGGCCAGTGGCATACTGGGATGCATTAAGAAGTGTGTGGTCGCCAGGTCGAGGGAGGTTCTCCTCCCCCTCTACTCTGCGCTGGTGAGGCGCCTGAAATACTGTGTCCAGTTCTGGGCACCCTAGTTCAAGAAGGACAGAGAGCTACTAGAGAGAGTCCAGTGCAGGGCCACCAAGATCACAGAATCATAGAATGGTTAGGGATGGAAGGGGCCTCCAAAGGTCATCTAGTCCAGCCCCCTTGCAGAGAGCAGTGATACCCTCAACTAGACCAGGCTGCTCAGAGCCTTGTCCAACCTCACCTTGAACATCTCCAGGGTTGGGGCCTCAACCACCTCCCTGGGGAGTATCTCTCTTATGAGGAGAGGCTGAGAGAGCTGAGGCTCTTTAGCCTGGAGGAGACTGAGGGGGGACCTCATAAATGTCTATAAATATGTTAAGGGCGAGTGTAGGGAGGATGGAGCCAGAATAAAAAAATTCACAAAGGGAGACATATCTCTGGAATGGTCTGCCCAGGGATGTTGTGGAGTCTGCTTCTCTGGAGACACTCAAAACCCACCTGGATGCATTCCTCGGTGACTTTGTCTAGGTGATCCTGCTCTGGCAGGGGGTAGGACTAGATGATATTTCTAGGTCCCTTCCAACTCCTAAAATTCTATGTTTCTATGAAAAGGCACTGAACACTTATACAGATTCTATTTAAAAGAAAAATAAAACTGGAGTGTTTGTTTTTACTAAAAGCAGAGCAGAATTATAAATCATTTTAATTAAGCATTGGTGCCATTCCTCTAAATACAACTCCAGAGCTACATTCTCAAAGTCTGTTGCTGACAAAAAACACAGTTCTGGTTCAATGTTAGTATGACAAAGACAGCACATTGGAAAAATACAGGGAAATTTAACTTAAGCTTAAGGTGAAAATAAAATAATCTTTTCAAAATTCTTATGTACATCCCTTCCAGGAAGATCCATATTCCTATTGAGAAAAATAACATTAGGGAAGTACCCCATTCTTTTAAAAAATATGAAGAGGTAAAAACAAATAAATGATGGGGAGGAGGGAAGAAGGAAAAAAGAACCCAAAAAGTCAAATTTAAAAGCTGTAATTTTTTGTTGCAGAATCGACAATTACATCACATTTTAATTTGATTCTACTCTCTTGCTATTTCAGATTTATGTTGTAAACTATTTGTCTCATCAAACCAGCCTCTCTATCTGTTGATTATGAAATTTTCATGCTCTATTTCTTTTTACATTTTGTTATAGTAGAAACATCCTTTAAAATTAGTTACCCAGAATAAACATACAAACTCATTATCCTTTAAGCCTCAGCAACTGGTTTTTCTTCCTTGGGGTCCTGCTGCTTTATAATTTCCTGATATCTTCATTAGGTTCAAACTCTGAAAGTAAGTAACCTAAATTTACTTCCAAATTTAGAAAGAAGTTTGAGGTTTTATTTACACTTCCACTGTTTCTTTCCCAAAATTGTGCCTGTTGCTGTTTCAGAACTGACCTTCGATATCGCTCCTCCTTACATAATCTCATCCTTCTACTACTATCTCTCCAGCATCCTTTTGTACAGCTTTATACCAGAAGACACCAACGAGAAAACATGAATCGACACTGTGGTTGATCCCTGCTTTGAGGAGATGGCATTACCCTGACACAATTCCCTGGTGAGGAACAGTATGCTGCAGTCATAAAGGTTTATCATTTAATCAGAGTCATACTGGATCCATGCACAAAGATGAGTATGATTCACATTCAAAAAATCTGAACAGGTCACAGGTCTTTGCATAAGTAATCTTTCCAAATCTGAAAAGGGAAAAATATTAGGTTTGTAAAATGTAACAATTTTTGAGATATGTTATAGCTTCTAACCTTAACCTAAACACACAATAAGCAATATGAAAATAACACACAAATTTCAAGCATACTCCAGTGTATCTGGTTGTTGCAAAAGGCATAACATACAAGACAATGAACAGACATGAGAAAAGAGCAATAGAAATACAAGGTCATTCTAGAAAATTACCCTATCTCTGAAAGCCTTCACAGCATTTTAGATTTTACTACTATTTTTTATTATTACATCTGCATCCCAAACAGCTCTTTGTATAGACCTACCTTAGAAAATACGTGCAGGAAAATAGGAAACTGATACTGCACTTAATCCCTTGTGGTCAGGGGACAGGATTGCTATGTCACACTCACCTGCAAGAAGCATTTCCTAGATCCACCCTCTAGATCTAGGGCTGCTGAGAGTCACTATTAGAAAATTCAAACAAGCTGCATGCTTTACATCAGACTTTGAGTGAGGCTATTTAATCTAGAACTGAAAATTATAACGTAATTCAAGATTTATGAAGAATAATTTCCCACTGTCAAAATTTACCCAATATGTTAGGAATATTGTTACCAGAGGAAGACAAGATTATGTATTTTACACTGTTCAAGAACAGTGCAGGTGATGAGAAAGTGACCAACACCATATTAGCACAAGGTTTATTACTTCCCTAAAGGAGTTTGATGGCTGATATGATTCTGAAAGAAAACATGACATCTCAGGCCATTTGCCTGGGACACAAGTTATAGCTGCTTTATACATCCTGAATTACTAATCACAGAGAGCTGAGCAAGATCAGTTCCCTTGCAGGCAGATGAGCTTCAAATGACACAGTGAGAGCTTATCACTAAAGAATTATATGTAACCTATTTGCACTGCTAATTCTTTGTATTAAATAACCACTTAAAATGTGACATTTAACAGCAAAACAAACAAAATGCCAACCTAAACTATGCCTAAGAAGCATTGAATACTTTCTAGCTTATCTGTCTTATTTACTGTGCAGCATGTATTAATGATGTTGATGACAGGATGAGGGGTAATGGTTTCAAGTTGCGCCAAGGGAAATTTGGGTTAGATATCAGGAGGAATTTCTTTACAGAGAGGGTGGTTAGGCATTGGAATGGGCTGCCCAGGGAGGTGGTGGAGTCCCCATCCCTAGAGGTGTTTAAGAGTCGCATAGATGTGGTACTGGGGGACATGGTTTAGGGACACTGGCAGTGTAGGGTTAATGGCTGGACTTGATGATCTTGAAGGTCTCTTCCAGCCAAATCATTCAGTGATTCTGTGATTCTGTGACTGCAACCACTTCTTATGGTAAGAACATTTGGGAGAATCATATTTTTAGGCAGAATTATTTGAGGGGTGTTATTCAGCCATATATATTCCAGCACAAAACTCATTCCAGATAAAATGAACAGAACAGCCAACATTACAAACTGTTTTGAGTACACTAGATGTATTCAGCGTATAATGAAACAACTGAAGGAGGAAATATTAGTACTCTGAAGACTGTTTTTGTCTATTTATATATTACAATATATTCTGCCCTCTGCATTCCTGTAAGTCCACAGGAAGTTTTCAGTTCGGTCTGGTACCAGATTTCATGCAGTTGGGAGCAGTCATGTGAAGAACAGATCTTGTCTGGATGGTGAAACCAAGACTAAGGGACTGCACAACAGAAATGGATACCGATAGTCCCATGTTTTGTTACTGACTGGCCCACATGACTGACCGTGTCTTACATCAGCTTTTTCCCAGTCTCCAACATCAAGGAAATGGATTAACAAGCATAAACCAGAAACACTTCAGTTATAACCTTGGTTCTGTTTACATTTCCTAATGGAAAAGACCTCTTATTTCATAATCTACTAATCTGCAAAGAGATCTCTTTTCAACACCCTGAAAGACAGAACTGTTTGGGTTTTTTTTTTAGATACAATTAAGCAGGAGTAATATCCTGCTTTATAATTATTATTTATTATTACCAATTGGGATATGAACCCTTAAGGATTAATATCCTCATGGCTTCAAGAGAAATCTGAATACCATGTTGGAGAAGCTGCTTGCATACACAAGGAGACAGAGGTAAACCCAGTCCCCATGCAAATGACTTGCAGATTGTCTTAAGCAAACCCAGCAACTGAAACATATGCAAATCAGAGGTATGTAAAACTTCAGAGATAATAAATGAAGCATGGCAATTAGATGAAAGGGGGAATTGTTGCATTTATCTTTATTGCTAACAGGGTGAGTTTCTTCCATGGGTGTCAGTGATGTATTAGTAAGAATTTTGCACAAGTGCATTAAGAAGTTATGATTAGATTCCAAAGTGTGTGGGCATTTTTTCTTCTTGGAATGCTAAAAACCAATAATCACACATTGTGTGAAACCTGCCAAGCTCTGACTGGTGCTAGTAGAGAACACTGTTCTTCAGAGAGTGCTGACCACTGCAATGCATAGAAACATCTATGAGCTGGGCTGATGCCAAGTGTGGAATTTGTGTAGGTTGAAAGATTAATTCAGGTCTTGGAAAGTTATGACCTGAATTTGAAGCCAATTTGCACAACACCGGCCCAATCATGGAAATAGTTCCCTACCAGGTAGTAACACTCTCCTAGAAGCAGGCAGCAGCTTTTATGGCTCTGGGAGTCCACAAGTATCACCACAGTTACCTCTCATAAAAGGAGGGACTGGAGGAGAGGGGTGGCAGGAAAACAGGAATGTCCTGGCCTTGCACAGTAGCCTCTGTGCTTCTGTGAAGGATAGTACGCTTGAAATATCCCAGTTGGCTAACTCTTGAGCTTCAAGACCACTTCAGTATTAACCCAAGTCCTAAATTGCTTCAATAAAGACAGCTGACAGTTAAAAGCTGCAACCAAGAAGTGTCCTCCTTTTCTTGTCATGTTTTCCTGTTTCTTCTTACAGAAATCTAAGTCTTGATTGGTCTGACCCCGTGGGCAGGGATGGACTTCTTTCTGGCTTATTCTCCTCAGTTACTCTCTAATGGCTGTTTTAAAGGACTGTTGCTTAGTCTCTTCTCAGGCTGCAACTGAATTTTTTCACCCCCCAGGCTTGATATGAAAGGATACTTTTGAATAAATATTAAGTTGACCTCCTGAAGTTTAACCACTTGGGAAATGAAGGTGTGCCACAATTCCTATACATATTCTAATCCATCTCCTAGCCCTAACTAGAGAATCATCATGTTTCAAAGAAACTTGCTAGGATAAAAAGAAAGAGCATTATAAAAGAAAACAAGTAACTTCATAAGTGGCATTCTACAGTGTTCCTTTAACAGTTATCTGTTGGTTTTTTTTTACAAGAGCATTATCAAGATGAGATCCCATCTTACTTCAGTTTGAACATTTTAAACTTAAAATACTACTGATTCCATGAGAAAAAAAAGCACAGGTCTTCTTAGATAAGAGACAAATAGTTAAGTCTGTTCAGATGATTTATTACTACCTGACTATATCTGTTTTGATCAACTGCGTGTGGCAATGCTGTCTTGTCAGGCTCTAGAACTGCTCATTTATGCAATCAAAACATTAAAATAGCTCTTGGCACAGTTGTGGCACATGCCAACTAACACCAAAACAAACAAAAAAAGAAAAAAACAAACACAGTGTAAACAAATCCAAAGTGTGATGTGAACTAATAAAAGTTCTAAATGAAAGCTTGGGCACAATAGTTGAAATGTCATTTATCTTAAATAACCTCACTTAAAGCTGCCTTAACATCAGCAGACTGTGAAGTGTCTAAAGCAACATCTATTTTTAGAGAAGGTATGCAAGAGAACTGCAAAGCAGTAAAGAATCACCTCTGCTCTGTGCAAACTGTTGGTAAATCTAACAAAGGACACACAAGCCTGTCCTGTGGTATGCTGTGAATGACAGCACATCACAAACCTTTACTACTCAGAAGCACAATTCTGAGATGATTATATATATCCGTGAAAATATCAATTCAGAGCTCAGCAGAGGTTAAAAAAGCCAATCAAGCATTGGGACTTATCTTGAAAAGAGAGCATTCTTATGCCAACGTGGAGTCCAAGGACCACCCTGAACACTAAATGCTATTCCTAATTCTAGTTCTCTCCCTCAGATAAAAAGGATAAACAGAAATGGAAGAAAAGTGCAGAAAAGCACAATAAAAAGATCAAAACTACAGAGAACTTCTGTTTTAGGAGCAATTAAGCAGTCATGAACTGAAGAGGACTGGATAAGAGGCTTGTAAAGTCACACCTTGCTGGAGGACATTAACAGTGATTGATCACTATTTCTTCCACCACTAAGAATCAAGGTAGGAAGGGCTGAAGCGGCTATTACATTGCAGTGGCAGAGGCTCTGCTGAGCTCATCAAATTAATTTTTCCACAATCTGCATTGGCTTCCCACAGAACAATGAGTCAAGTCCAGGTTTCTGGACCCCTGAAAACCTGAAACCCTGGTATTTCAAGTACTACTTATAGTCTTCTCATCGAAGTCATCTGTTCTGGTTTTGGGACTCAATGAACTGGGGAGTGAGAGGAAAAAAAATTCTCAAGAGTGTCAAATTACTTATCACAGGAACAAAAGGCACCCAAAAATCTGTATTGTATTCAACTTCACAATGGACTGCCTGTACACCATTTAGAGACATAATTTACACTACAAATGAATTAAGTCAATTGACACTAACAACAGAATATAAACATTTGCTTGTGGACTGAGACAGCTCAATGGCAACAACTGTCACAATTATGGATTGATTTATATTCCTAAGAATATCAACTAATATATATTTGAAATTACAGTGATGAATTACTTGTGTTGGCTAAAAGGAAATCACAGAAAACTTACCTACTTTTGGACAGCAGTGGTGTAATTATGTTCTAAAAGAAAGTTACCTCCTTAACCAACATAATATTTTTCCCTAATAACCAACTTCAAAGAAAACACCAGTTACCAGAAAACACAAAGCATGATAATCCCACTGTAAGAAAAAGTGGGGTTTATAGGTCACTGCATCCTTTAATATTACTCAAATCACAATAAATACCCTTTCTAAAAAGTTATTAAAAATTAGAACTGATGAACAAGCAGTAATAAACAGGAAAAAAAAAAACCTATCAAAATAATTCAGTTCTACTTTAATTGGAGGGAAAATAGTAAAGATTTTTTTTAAATTACCTATTAAAAAAAATATTAAATAATCAATGTATTAAAAGAATATACCTACTTGCCAGTGATGGTCCTCCAAAGCCATGCACCTGCAATTGTGGGAATGCAAGATGAAATACAATGCACAAAACCAGAAACAATACTATTATTTTTTATTATTTCTTCCTAAGTGATGTTCAAATTTGGGGTAAAATAAATGAGGCAGTCTCTGTAACAGTCAAAACAGGAAAGGTGTATTAACTGTAGTAACAGTTATTGAATTGCTTTCCATAACCTTAACATATCAATTTAAAAAGTCAAGGGCAAGAAAAATCAGTATTTCACAGTGCTACACTTCCACATGGAAGGAGATAATATAATTTATATTTTACATCTACAAAATGACAACCACCGTCTACATTCCTTATGCATCTGTAATAGTCTTGCCATCTAGTGGCTGGCTGGAAGTGTGAACTAGCTACACAGAAGGGTTACACTGAGAATTTTTTCTGCTTTTTTGGAGTGGGTATTAATTGATTTCATGTCACTACCACAAGATTTCTACAGTACTACTCGAAGAACCTGACAATTCTTGAACTGGTTACAAATGCCAAAGACAATATAGATTTTGGTTTTGGTTTAGTTTTTTTTAAGTGAACTATAGTAAAATAATCATTCTACTTGGAAACACAAGTCTTCCTAGCCTCATCTCTGGTTAAGTAATCACATAGGAACAGGAGCGGAACAAATGAAGACAGGGTGGTATTTTTCCTCTTTCATCTTCAATTTGGTCCATACAAAAATATTAGCAATGAGAGCTAAAAGAATTTATGTAAATCACCACCTTCCAACTAGTGAGGTATTCAACATTAGTGGTGATTTATACACCACAGAGCTTAAAAAGAAAAATCACATTCTGCTAAGCTGTATAAGTTGGCCTCTGAGTTTGTAATGCTCAGGCAGGAGACAGAATGGCAATGAAGACTCCAGAGAAGACAAGGTAATAAACCATCCTTCAGAACAGGCTACAGGTAAGTGCTGTAACTCAGGAAACAGCAGGCTTTGGCAGTGAGAAATGACCTGGTAGTAGATCAAAGAGGAACACTGTTCTTCTCTGACACCTGTTTTCTTTTCTTGTACTTATGTTCAGGTGACTTTTCACACATGGTGCAAGGAGATTCAACATTCAACAAAAGGCAAAATAAGACACTTGAAATAAAATCTTCCTAACAATGAAAACTACAAACTAATGATACGCTTTTTGCCAAAGAATTTTCAAGGTGGTAATAAAGTACAGGATGGGAATTAAAAACCATCCCAGCCAATAAAGTCAGAATCACTTTCAAACTTGGGTGTATTTACTTTATAAACACTGGAAACAAAACGCTACATAAAGTAGACAAATACTTCTTGCTTCCTATTTCAACTGTGCTAAAATAGGTCATTTCTCAATCTAAATACAAAATTGACCAATTCTTATTTGGTCTCCAAAACTTTCCAATAATTATGTCATTAGAATAATGTCAGAAGTAGTATGAATGTTTAGGAAAATGCTATTTTAGAAAAGAATGCACTTCAGACCTAGCAGTTAAGAAAGAAGAATGATTGTTCACTCATAACAATTATAGTCATGCTAAGCCAAATCTGCTAAAGGCCTTTCTAGAAAATAAAGCAAAACTTCATTGGAAAGGCTAATAAATCATAAGAGATACAGTGTCTCTTTTTGAAATTAGCTAAGACTTTTTACAATCATCACCATACCCAAATTGATGCAGTAATGAGCTAACATGCACTGAACTGCAGGTGTTTAAGCAAGGAACTCTTTAATCAGTATACTGCCTTACCTCTTATCCTGGAGAATACCAACTCCTTTATTATCTGAAGAATTAGTATTGCAAGTAATATGAGAGAAGTCAGATGATACACTCTCCAAGGGGTCAGTGCCACAAACCTAGAATGTCAAGAAGAAAAAAATGTTGAATTATTTTAAATTTATTGGAGCATACAAACTGTCAGCTATTAGAACTGAAAACAATATACTAAAATGATGTTAATTGAATTTAGTTTGTCCCCACAACCTCTCCACAGGAAGCAAACACTGAGACTGGTTCATGCTTGGAGCTCTCATTTAAGAATGCAATTGTTCATCATACATTGTCTGGAGTAGAATTTTGTCCATACTTTAAGCACAGAGGAAGTATAAAACCCCAAATATTACTGTGTATAGAACATTACTGTTAAATTTAATTATGGCTTGATTGCCATAAATTGTCTTGACACAACACATACAGAAAAGGTCAAACATTTTCATGTGTTTCCTATGTTCACACAATATTTTTATAGAAATCATTCTTTCAAATGCAAAGATGAGAAAACTGTATCATTCATGGCATAATGCTCAAACTTGTCTTCATAATGAGCTTTCATTAATTTTGTTTTCCATTACATAATTTTTTAGAACATGACAAATCAAACAGACCTAGGATCAGAATGTATGACTGCTAATCTCATGCACTGCTGACTTTACTGTCCAGGTGTATTTGGAGATTAGCTCTTCTATCTGTTTTACTGAGAAATGTCTCAACTCACTAAAAAGAATGTGAAAAATTAAAGAATTAAAATTCTATTATACACATAAAAACCAAACCTGCAGCATTTTAATGTCTTCTTTCAAGCAGTTTAAATCAGAGATCTGAATAAAAATAATGATCACACTAATATCTTTCTCAAGGTAAAAGCAATAGAAAGTAACTTAAAAAGCTGAGATTGCCAAAACCAGTAAGAAGCCACTGTCCAGGGCATTGGATCAAATGGGAATACCAACAGAAACAGTATCATACAAAGCTGGGGGGTTTCCAAGAACCCTCTTGAATTTGAAGTCTGGGCAACTGGCCAGCAAAATAGTTGCTGCTGCAGAGATTTTTCTGCAACAAAGGGTGAAGGGTAGCAAAAAGGAGCAGCAGGCGGACACACTGAAGTTTCAGAAAACTACTCCAGGATACCTTGCAGTATTCTAAAAACAGGATTGCATCCAAGAAAATGTCCATGCCACTAATTTTCCCATTTAACACTTAATGCCCCATTACCCTAAGTCCAATATAGATAACTCCTGCTCCAAGTTTTTCTCTGAATATGAAGGTTTTGTACATGCGTGCAGTTTGAATTACATTGTATTTTTAAAATAAAAATAAAGAAGTATGAAATCTGTACCTTCATATAATTTCAGCCAGCTCAAGAAAACAAATAGAGGTGTCTAGAGAAAAACCACTGAAAAAGCTTCATTTGTAAAGCTGCCCAAACATAGCTCATTAAATCACAACCGCTAACAGCTTTGCAGCATGTTGTCCCACTATTTTTCTTGGTAATTATCTCCAGCATGAAAAATCTTGGATTCTAAGGATGAATTTGAACTGCACTGCAGTCTTTGTTTGGCCTACTGTTGATAATGGGTGGGCAAGAGAGTTCTGACCCTGTACAGAAAAAACAAACGAAGAACTTTTCATACAAGCTCTAGGCATACAAGCGTATCAAAAATGCAGGCCTTTAAGCTGTGGGCTCAAGACCATCCCTATTCTATAGGCTTTTTGTGGTGTTTGGGCATTAATATTTTACAGAATCAAACAATATGTCCTGATGTAGCTATCAGTATTGGCCAGTGGGCATTCATGTACACATTTTACGAGCTCTTAAAGGTTGAGCAGATGTTTACTAAGAAGGTTTAGTTTATCTTTCAAAGAACATTTGGAACATGTTTGACCTACTTTATACTCCCAACTAACCCACACTCCTAGTTTCACCACAATCACAGCTGTCACCTGCTGATAAAAACAACTGCACTAATGCAGACCAGGATTAGAAACCAGGATTAACGAGGTAGCATCCTCTCTGAAAGATTCTTCATGGCATTCTATTTCACTGTAGTTCCTGCTCCGTAGCTTTTCAGGAAAGAAACCTGTCATCTAGTTGGATCAGCTAATGTAGTCATCAAAGAAGGGTTCTTCACTTAAGAGTCGGTCTGCCTGCCTTCCCGTGCTGTAACATGATTAGGTGTCACACTCCTGCCTCCCTAACAGCGTCAGGATTCTAAATTCTTATAGGAATTACGAACGTGATTCACAGCAACCAGACTAAAAGGTTCAGTGGATCTTTTGCTTACGATTAGGAGTTAGGGCTTTTTCCCCCCCCTTCTTTAAGGGAAAAAAACCCAACTGCAACCCACCAAAACAACAGAGCTTACTGAAGTATTTCTAACACATACACAGATAGATCTCTGACAAAACTGAAAGGCTCCAGAATGACATCACCAGTTACAGAACAAAAATATTTCTGTTTAGTAAAGCAGAATCAATAGCTATAGTTAGTCAGCAAACTTCTATGCTTTCATTTTAAGTAGTAAACAAACCAGACTGAAGTTCAAATTATTTCATTTTGAACCTTTACTGAGACATAAACAAGATTTGTCTTCCCATTAGACAGTATTTTGAGAGATACAGGCTTTATTTTTTTTCAGAAAGCAAAGATTAAAATAATATATATAATCTATTAAAATAATCTATAAAATGTGTTTATAGAATTCCTGTGTCCTTATCACCTACATTCTTCTATAAACATTCTTCTATACACCTATTTTCTTCTATAGAAGAAGAATGTAAGCTTGATGGAGCCATGCCTGCTACTAAACTCCACTGTGGGGAAGCTGAGAAACCAGGATTATAAAATTAAATAGCAGAGAGATAAACTATTGATTATTTGGGTAAATAAGCAGTGGTTGCCCACTGAGCTTGTGGAGTTCTCATCTTGCAGGCTGTTAAGACAAAACCCTGAGCAATATGTCCTGAATTAAGTTCTGATCTTTTTCGAGCTGGAAGTTGGTCTAAAGACCTGCCAAGGCCCCTGCCAACCTGAAAAAATATTTTCATTCTATGACTATTTTAATCTAATACAAGTGGCAGGCAAATTCTTTCCTGTGAGATGCTGAACTTGGAACTTTAAAGCATAGCACGTTTCTGTTTCTTGGCCTGGTTGTACGGCAGCTGGACTGAAATGATTCTAAGCTGCACAACTAAGAGTCAAAACTTGACAACTTCCACAACTATAAGTCAAAATTTTTTAACTGTTTAACTCTTTCCATTGCAAATTCAAAATAATACATATATACAGTACTACTCACAAATGGGAGATTTACTGGAATAAAAGAATACACCATTATGAAACTCAAGAGCTATGCTACTTGCTCTTCAGCATTTCTGCCACCTTTATTTCTTCCTATCTACAATTAGAGTAGAAGATAATTTCTTTAAATGCTATAGCAAGTCATGCTTCTTTATTTTTAGTGCCACAAATAAATCTATTGCCATTTATTTCTATCGTCCATTCAGAAGTTGCTAAATTCCAATGAAACCTTTCCAGATTTTTTGACAACTTCTTTATTTGGCTAAAACATGATTTAATTCAAGAATCATGCTCTGAATAATAATAATAATGAAAACAATATAATTCTGACATGAAAGTCAGATGGAAAGAAAAAAATAGGTCGACAAATGCAGCTGAAATCCCAATGGCAAAAGACACTGTATATAGTAGATCAACACATTGAAACTAATGATCAGACCTAATCTGGTTAAGAGAGCTCCTTTAATTGCTCCTAGAGGTAGTATTATCAAATATCTCATCACTTAAAGACAGAAAAGTACCCTAAGGTACCTTGTCCTTGTCTCTTCTCTCTTTGTAGCATGGGATGGCCATATGTTAATGCTGGCAAGATATGTTAACTAACACAAGAAGTGATCCGTTAGATCTGGTTTATCAAGAACTAGCCACCTCCCAGCGCAGAGCTCCTGGGAGAATGAACTGCACAGTCATTCACATGGCAAAGCCAGCTAGGAAATTTCAGAGGCAACCACGGTCACACAATATTGCACTCTATAAACATCATGAACTCTTACAGGGCTTGACAAAAGCTGGTTTATACTGTGAGATACACGGAAGGCGCAGACCTGCTCAGTTGCTTCACAAGTGAAATCCATCAGTCTGCTGATAGAAGGCTCATTTCAGCTCTGAAGGGGTTTTTTTTTACAACATTTCAGAATTATGAATGACTTGTACTTTGTAAACACAAGCCATAAGTAAATGTTATTAATTCATAATTATTTAGGCTATCAGCATCCAGATCTAGTTCTTTCTGGAAAGTCTCAGTAGGTACTTTTAATAACCATCTATCCTTCCACGAATTCCAGAGATAATCACACAAATACTGTAAAGCTGGGAATAACACAGAGGAGAACACAGAGCTTTGCTTCAGCAGCAGCCATCACAACACATTTGTTGGGTGAATTGCTGATTTGAGTTCAGTGCTCAGCAGACACACATTTATGTTCTAAAACCAGAGTTCAAATTAAGAGTATTTTTGTGGAGTTCTAAATAGTGTAGGTTGTTATAAACTTGACCCTCATCTGTGTTATGATCCAGTAACACCTTCCGGGCATTGTCTTCCACAGAACCACTATTATTCCATGAAAAACAGGTAAAGCAAGAATGGGCTGTGATGTCAGACAGACATCATGGCACTCACCTGTACAGATCAAGCATTGCTAGTGTATTTTGAGAATTCTGATATTTGATATAATGATTGATATTATGGGGGGTTTATCTACTAATTTTAAACTGCTGCTCTGTCAGGGGACTGCACAACACTCTTTAACACACACACAGTGGTGACATGACATGCAGGTAAGATAACGTGGTCATAAGCTTTTCCTGGTGGTGTTCCTGCCTGGAGCTGAATGCAGGCCATTCTTCCATGCTTACTAATGTTGCATCAGTCTGGGTGCAGCAAATGGTGATGCCTATCTCAAGTCAGAGGTCTGGGGATAATGTTTGTTTGTTTCATTCCAGGTACAGCAGGAAACACACTTCCTGCAGGACATTCCTGAAATGTACTGCAAAGGTAGGATCAGAAGGCTTGTGCTCTTCCTGATAACTGGTTCCATTATTTTGCTTGTTCTCTTGTGAATCAAGATAAAACAATATATGTTTAAGTAAAATATAGTTGAATGTAAGTTAATTTTAACACTTTGACTCTCCTAATAGAAAAAACTTCCCAAAGCAGGTTTTGCAAACCTGCTTTTTACATCTATTAAACATGTGAATTTACAACTTCTAGGTGAATCGCTCTTAGATGTAAATGATTTTGATATTAAGCTGCTGTAAATATCAAAATGCAGTATCTGTACATATTAAAATCCAAATGCTCAAGTATTCAACACATTTGAAACCCCAAACTTGGTATTCCAGTATTTTTCCTGCTGTTCCTTTGGTTTGAGCCAAGTATTTAGATAATTGTTCAAGAATTACAGTGAAAAAAATCCTTCCCCATCCCTGCACAAAATTGTAGATGCTCATTTAAGACAGAACGAGTTATACATGTTTTTTTGGTAGAATCTATGTAAGATAATTTGGTAGAATCTTCTTATCTTTATATAGTATTTAATTGTCAATCTGCATGTCTGAAATCACAGAATCTTTGTGGTACCAAAGATTCCCTGTTGCAGAGAGGAAACCACATTACATGCAACAAAACACATTGGAGTATGTGCTGCCATATGTCTGAGAATTAACAGACTTCATAAATCCTGCCTAAAAAACTTCCTAACCCCTACAAAAGGCATAATTCACTGTGTAAAATGATTTAAAAAAATAAATAAATTACTCTACATCTTCTATTCAACCAGATTTAAAATATGAACACCACCACCACTTTGTGTGCCTGGGAGCTCGAACACAAATAGCTGCATATCTGTTCAGTTAAAAAGATGGGAAATAGTGTAATAGAAAGCATCTCAAAATTGCATTAAAAATGTTTTAAATCACTTGGAGATAAATTGGAGAGAAGTGTGTAAGCTTCTGTACAGACAGAAATTAGTAAGAAAAACCTTTTTAACTCAATTTTTCTGTAAGTATGCCATCCAAGAACTTAGATTTTTTTATAAAGTATTTCAACCAGAATAGAATGAAGAACTGGAAAGCAGTTGATACTTGACTTATGTGCTAATTAGCAATGAGTCTTCCATTGGATAGTACCCAGAACACTAAAATTTCTAGCATTAAGTACATAAACATAAAAAAACCCCAAACCAACCAACCAAAACAACAACAAAAAACCCCAACCAAACAGAAGAGGCATGATTACTATTCTAGAAGTTGCAGTATTTTCTTTAATTCTTTGTTAGAACAAAGAGAACTCAGTCACAAAATCACAGAATCAATCACACAATGTCAGGGGTTGGAAGGGACCTCTGAAGATCATCGAGTCCAACTCCCCTGCCAGAGCAGGACCAAAAATAGGGCAGATGATCACTCAGAAATGCATCCAGACAGGTCTGGAAAGTCTCCAGCAAAGGAGACTCCACAACCTCTCTGAAGAGGCAGTTCCAGGCTCTGTCACCCTCAGAGTGAAGTTCTTCATGTTGAGGTAGGATTTCCTGTGCTTGAACTTGAACCCACTGCCCCCATCCTGCCACAGGGCACAAGTGCAAAGATGCTGTCCCTGCCTTCCTGACACCCAGCCCTCATGGATTTGCAGATATTAATGAGATCCCCTCTCAGTCTTCTCCTCTCCAGGCTAAAGAGCCCCAGGTCTCAGCCTTTCCGGTCCCTTCATCATCCTCATATCTGTTGGACTCTCTCCAGTAGATCTGTCCCTCTTGAACTGGACACAATACTCATGTGAGGTATCATCAGGGCAGAGTAGAGGGGGAGCAGAACCTCCCTTGACCTGCTGGACACACTCCTCCTAATGCACCCCAGGATACCACTGGCCTTCTTGGCCACCAGGGCACCTTGCTGTTCCACAGAGAACTTGCTGACTATCAGGGCTCCCAGGTCCTTCTCCATGGAGCTACTCTCTAGCAGATCACCTCCTTACCTGTACTGGTGCTTTTGGTTGTTCCTTCCCAGGGGCAGGACTCTGTACTTGCTCTTCTTAAACCTCATGAGGTTCCTCTGTGCCCAGCTCTCCAGCCTGTCCAAGTCTCAGAAATGGCCACACAGCCTTCAGGTGAATTAGCCAGTCCTCCCAGTTTCATGTCATCAGCAAACTTGCTGAGAAGACACCATCCCATCATGAATGACATTGATAAAGATGTTGAACAGGACTGGACCCAGCACTGATCCCTGGGGCACTCCACTAGTTACAGCTCTCCGGCTAGTCTGGGCACCATTGATCACCACTTCCTTGAGCTCCATTGTGTAGCCAGTTCTTAATCCACCTCACTGTCCATTCTTCTATCCCACAGTTCCTGAGTTTGCTGTTATGGGAGACAGTGTCAAAAGGATTGCTAAGGTCAAGGTAGACACATCCACTGCTCTCCCTGCACTTATCCATTCAGTCAGACATCACAGCAGGCTATCAGATTAGTCAAGCATGATTTCCCCTTGGCAAATCCATGCTGCCTACTCCTTATAATTTTCCTCTTCTCCATGTGCTTAGAGACATCAATCAGTCACCAATCTCTTACTCCAGAAGCTTGTTTCTCTTGTTTTAGCCAAAAGATTGTGATCACATTTGTTCAGCTGGAAAGCACAGGTCAAATCAAACCTGGACAGCTGTTCTTTAAACAGTCTAGAATTTGGTAAGAAGAAAGACTTTGGAATAATAAATCTATCACTTGTCATAAGAAACAGACTCCTGCAAACAAACCACTGTTAGTCTGAGAGCCAGCTGGAGAAGTGGTAGCTTCTCCCAGAGATCTGTGCACAGGTTGCAGGACAAAAGGCCAAGACTGCTGGATAATTCTAGCACAAGTTAGTTAATGTACAGAACAGGAGTTCAAACTGCATATTCCCTCTATCCCAACTCCCAGAAATGATGCTTTAAACTTCATAAATAAGTCTAAGCAAAAATTAAAATAGTGCTATTCTATAAAAATGAGAGAAAAAAAAAATCTTTAAAATGTTTTGCATTTCATCACAGAATAATTTTGGTTGGAAAAGACCCTTGGGATCATCATGTGCAACCATTAACCCTACTTGCAAATCCACCCCTAGACCATATCTCCCAACACCACATCCAAGAGATGCTTAAGCACATCCAGGGATGGCAACTCAACCACCTCCCTGGGCAGCCTGTTTCAATATCCCACCACTCTTTCCATGAAGAACTTCTTCCTAGTATCTAGTCTAAACCTACCTTGTTTAAGCTTCATCACCAAAGGGAAGTTTGCTCACAAACTGGTAAATCTGGGAATATCATGGCTGTCAGGGAACAGTCAATAATAAAATGTCACATTGTAAAATTCTCTCAGCCTGTTTGCAAGGAAATCTCCTGGGGAATGCAACAGTTAGAATCACCTTTCAACACTTGGGGCCTGGGGATCAGATTTACTGCAACCTGTTGCTTTCAGAGAGGCACATAAAAAATTGAGGAGGAGGAACTACAAATGAACTACATACCTTCTAGGTCTGCCATGACAGCAAATGCTGCTACATCAGGGAAAACAGGGCATGGCATTTCCATGGAAGTTAAAATGACTTTGAATTAAACACCTAGTAACTCAGCTGCCTTTATTTTTGCAGAAACATGCCTGGACGACCTTAATTAACCTCTGCTCTGGCAAAGCACAGAAGAAATCTTAATCCCATTTTCTCATACAGTGGCAGCAGATTGATGTTAAACAATCCACCTCTACCATGCTGCCCTAAATCTCCTTTTCTTTAATGCTCTCAGTAGTCCTGTAACATCCACCATGAAGCACAGCATTTCCCCTAAAACTTCCACTGTGCTCAAAATTCTACTTACTCTTTGAAAGGTCTCTTTATTTTGAGTTAATACGTGAATAAATTATCATTTCCCTCTTAAGACAGCTGCTTTAGACACAGAATTTGGGGAGTTTTAGCAAGACAGAATAAACCCAAACCATGCTGCAATTCTCCTATTCTCCTTTGTTCAGGATTTCCATCCTGGATTTGGTCCTAATTGTTCAGTAATGCTCACTTTCCCTCAGTTCCTCAATTATCCCATTTGATTTCTTTTCTGATTGATCTTGTTTTCATCCTACTGTTTGAAAAATGCTGTAAACTGTCAAGGTTTTTATGTAACTCTGGCTCTTAAACAATGTTGATTTTCATTCCCTAAGCCAGTCTCTCTTCCAGCCCAAACTATGCAAACTGTCACTAAAAGGCTGTTGAGATAATTGCTTTAATTATTTTTTTATTAAGCAAATTAATTTTGTTTTCTCTTCCACTTTTCTACCTTTCAAGCCTCACTAAAATCAAGAAGACTCTACCATTTTATCATAACATTCCATTGGAATTTTAGCTTTACATGAGAAAGCATATTCCGGAACATCACCTTCTAGGAAAAAAAAAATAAAATAAAATAATTCCATCTAAAGAGCAAACCACAGACCAGCAGAACAAACAGCAATTTACTGTCCTGCAGCTGGGTATAACAATAGAATCACAATACCAATACTGTACAAAAGCTGGGTAAAAGGCACCATATTGTCTATCAGAGTAAAAGTAACAACCTAGACACCATGTAAGAAATCTCTTCATGTACAGTGAATTTCAGAACTCTCTACACCATAACTTTCTTCTTCTCTTTTCTGATAATGAATGTATTATAAATTACAAAACAATTATGACAACACAGAACCTATTCTACTACCCTTAGTTAAGGGATAAGAGAAACTCTTGTCAGGGTTTGAGGCAGGATGCCAATCTGTTAAACTACTCACTTGTGTGTTCTACTGACACCCTGCATTTTGAGAAAGCAATCCCAAAATGACTAAAAGGGTAGCTCTAGTATTTCCTAGAACAAAGACAGCAGGAGACTGAAATGAACCAAATTCAAAACGACATTTAGCATCTGTTTGCTCCATCGAGAAAAACATTTTGTCTAAAAAACAAGTCCTCCTGACTTAGGGAATAAAAAAAATTTAAGATAGTGATCTTAATAACATACCACAAACAAGCCTCAAAATGTCAATCCTTCTTGCTCCAACTCAATTTTCATGTGTTTTTGTTTATGCTTTGATTTCACAGATTTCTTTCATTCCATTTCTCAATTTAGTTTGGTAAATTCTCTCCTGTCCACCACCACTGATTAATTTCCCACAAGAAGTATCACTCCCCTAAATGAAAGCAAGTATTTTGAACCAAATATTTTCTTCCTAATGATTTCAATTTTGGAAGAATTAATTCCTTCTATATTAATTTTGCTTCATATGCTCTCTGATTTTAGTGTGGTTTTGGGAAAGCATACATCTAAGATGAAGAAAAAAATACAGTGTTCTGAAACATCTGAATGGCTGTGTACCCAAATTAAAGCAATAAGGAGTAAACCACTTTATAATGCAGTTTGCAGTTTTAGTAACCAAAATCCAGAGTTGTTGAAGTGAAATTAAACACTGGATTCAGAGAGCAAATTATGCAGTCTCTGTGACTTCTTACTAACGACATGAGGACTGAATGGACATGGATGGACAAATCTCAAATGATCCTTGTAGCAAGGACTGAGGGAGACATCCTCACAGAAGGAAGCATACTCACTGTTGGTGGAAAACACCCACCAACCTCACCCCTCCAGGCAGTACTGGAATCCACACCAGCCTTCTAGGAACAGCATCAAGAGCATAAAACAGCCACCTAACACAGACAAGGCCAAGAAGAAAGGAATGTTTTGTAAGTAGTTGATTTCCTAAGGGTCAGGATGCCAGATGCACTTTCCCATCTCATGGAGCACTTCCCCAAGGACTGCATTTCCAGTGGCAGCTACAGACAACATTGACCCCAGGCAGAAATTCACAGCCAACTTTCTCCAGCACTTAAAATGGAAAAGAATGGCACAGCTGCAGCAACACCTGTGTGAATACCAGTTATGGACAGCTATACAAACGTGGCTGCTGCATGTCTAATAGCTCTGATTCTTTCTTTTAACAAGCAATACAAATCCAGACGCAAGCAGACATTGCTCTCTAAATGTATAGCAACCTTGCTTTAGAGGCAGCCTCTCCATGAGGGTGTAGTAGCGGTAGTCTGTGCAGCTGTGTGCAAACAGCTGGAAGAAGTACTGAGCCCACTAGTATTTTCTTCCATTAAAAGAATGAATTCATGAACAAAAATTACTTTAAGGCCTCAAAGCAGAGATTTCAACTAAGAAACACTTCACTAACAAATCTCTAAGCAAACTGGATACTTAAAGCACACCAAAACTCTCAACTCTTGAACCTGTTACTGTTAGTAACATTGAAATAGCAATTACATTTTATACCTGGAATAACCTTCCTACCACAGTCCCTCCCTGATACAATGCACCACACCCAGTTTAGATACAAGAACCATTGTTTCCTCTCTTGATTAATTAATTCACTCATACAGTGAAAATATTCATTAGGTCCAAAAGCAATCAAGCAAACAAAAATTTGAGTATGGATAGTGACAGAGGACACCATTTTCATCAGTAAGTTTGGCCAGCATACCAGCCTACATCAAGGAACGCTAGTTGTATTTTACAGTTGTGATGACAGGAGCTAGTCACTCAAACCAGACCAAGTCCACCAGTTAATTTGTTCATCCATCATCACATAATGGGACAGACCTGCAGTAACACACACATTTGTGCATCAGAAAGCAGAGAAAAGCCCTATTTAAAAAAAAAAAAAAAAGAAAAAAAAAAGAAAAAGACTTGGGCTAGCAAAGAGAACAGAGAACAGGGTAACAAAAGAAATTTGTTCTGCAGGGGGACAAAACCATCCCCAGATACACAGAAATGTTGAAGATGAACAGAAATGAAAAGCTGCCACCACCTCCTCTACCCTCTACACCCTCTATTAGGCTACAATTCTAGCGCCAAATGTAGGTTTGACTGATATTTGCCTAAGACTAAACCCAAGATTGAAAGGTAGGAGTCAGCAGCCTAACACTATGTCTGGGCCATGTCACTCACTTTTTCAGTAAAATAGTTAGAAAGTATCTTATTTTCTCACGGAGTATTTAGACTTCAATTAGTAAACTGCAGCAGAAAAGTAGGCTCCATATCACATTTCAGGGTAAAGAATATATAATTGACTCCTATTCACTTAAGAGATTTTCACTTGGGGTCATCTGGGGCAGAGCTTAAAGATGTTCCTGCTGAACAAATAAATAATGGAAGTGCTAAGTGACAAATGCTTTTTCAATAACCAATTTTTTTTGATACTTTGTCAGTCTTGTTTCATTTCTCATAAACTTTATGAGTGTTAGTTCACTAAATATATATAGTTCACTGCCTATATAAAATATAAATTGTATAACAATTAATATCTGATTAATATTTTGAAATGTAAGTAAAGTCTATTGTGCAGGGTCTCAACTTGAGTGCAGTTAGAAATCTGAGGAAATTGAAAAAGGCTAAAGTATTCCCTAGTCTAAGAAGGTCCTGAAGTCATGACCAAGAACTGGCTGCTTTAAGCCTTGTTAAAGAGTCCATGTTGTTAGATATTTTCAAAAAAACAGATGGAAAACAGAATGAAATTTAAGTAGCAAATTTCTTGCACCTACATTATTTCACTAGAAAAAAACAAAAATGCACTTACATACAGTATCATGTTTAAAATATATTTAATGGAAAAGATACAATTGAATATATATAGAGAAAAAAACCCCACACAACAGAACCAAAACCCAAAGGATTTTATGACATCAAATTGTCTGCACCTCCTGCTGCAACAGTTTACACCTGCAGTGTTTTGAATGTGTACATACAAGAACTAACCTACCTGTGAGGGAAAACTCAGTCCCACCAAAGGGGGGGGGCGCTCTCCTAGTTTGCCTCTACTTCTCCAATCTCCCTGGCACTGGATAGGAAGTTTCCTGCTGAGGTACAACATCACCAAAGGATAAGCACTCTGTGCCCTGACTTGCCACCTTGACAGCAAGAGTTTTGAGAAGGTACCCTGGATTATGGCTACAAGTCACCCTTGGGTTATGGGGAGATTCCACTTGACACACCAGAGGCAAGTTTTCCACAGTGAGGACCATCAGCCATTGGAATAATCTCCCTGGGAAAGTGGCGGAGTCCCAAACATATCTGTCTGGACGCAGTACTGAGCCATCTTACCTGGACCATGATTTTGTCAAGGAAGGTTAGACCAGATGATCCTGGAGGTCCCTTTCAAGCTGGTATTACATGATTCTATGAGCTTCAAACACTGTCATGTACCAAATGCCAGAAATAGTGTCACAGATTTCCTATAAGTGTGACATGATACATGCATTCTATGGCTTATGATCAAAGCTGGACAGCAAATGGATTGCCCAGCAGCTACTATTCCTTGAGACACAGAAATCTATTTTCTTACACACTTGCCTTGAAAATGTTACCAGAACTATGTCACTAAGAAATAGAAAGCATTATGACTTCCAAATTGCTGTAAGAACAGATGATCTCTAGAGCAAGAAGAAAATGAGAGTAAAACCACACATTTTCAATTAAAGGATTTACCATGGATACCTAGGAGCAAAATGGATAATAAAAGTCAACCTAAATTACACATCACACACACTCTGCTCCTGGGATTAATGGTGTAAAATAATTTGGAAAGTATTTGCACAAAGAGGCTCTCTTGTGCAATGCAAAGATTCGGGAAGTTCTCTTCTCATGACCTGGATCTCATGTTTAAACATCACACTGTTAGGGTTAGAAAGAACTAAGTGGAGATTGCAATTAATCCACTTCTTTGCTTGTTTACCTCACGGTCACTTAATAGGAAAGGAGGCAGTTCTAGCCACGGGAAAGAAAACAAATCAGTCTTAGAGTCTCAGCAGTATTATTAGACAGAGCCCTAATTCATAAATCACTTTCCAACAGCAAGCTGGGAACAGCAACATTTCAGATCAGAAAATGAGAAACACAGGCATGGCCAAAATGTCAGATCGAGGGCAAGTCCTGTAGAAGCTTCACACAGCACAAGTTTTTACTACAGAAACCAACAGAAGAGCTTTTACAAAAACAACGAATCCATCGCTCGGTTAGTTTCTGGGGTTTATTCAACAAAACTGTATCTGACTAGAAAAAGCTCAGTCAAAAGAGAGAACTGCTGCACTGCAGTCACATTCCTGCTGTCCCCACTCCACAAAGCCTCTCCTAACTAGGCCACCGAATTGGAAAAGCAGGCGCGCCCAAGATGAACTCTGAAGCTAACATCTTAAGGCTAAAACCACATCAGACATTGCTCAAGTACCTGGGAAAGAAATGACTTTTTTTCTTAAAGGCTT
>JANHGL010000763.1:0-15754 GCA_024611195.1 Ceyx melanurus
GCCGCCCTGCCCAACGCCTTGGATGTGGTTCTGCGGGGCCGCGGCTGCTTCCTCGGGCCCCCGCTGTGCGGCCGTCCCGGGAGCGCCCTCCCTGCCGCTTGTTCTGAGCCCGGCTCTGGCGGGGTCGCTTCCCCGGCCCTGAGAGCGGCGCAGGGGCTGCCGAGCCTCGCTGGTCCAGGTTCACTGCTCAGGTGTGGGTTGGGGACAGCCCCTGGATGGCCACTCCGAGGCCAGGCTAGACCACTGGCTCCACGGGATGGCAGTGCCCACGGCCGGGCAGGGCTGTGACAGGGGCTAATGGCTTCGAGCTTCAAGCTGAGGTGAAATGGGGTTCCTGGGCTGAGGGTTGGGGTGGGACAGCCCCTGGTGAGCCAGGGGTACTGGCACTGGCTGGCATTCATGAGGGTATGTTGAGCTACCAACACAGGGGCCACCTCATGGTGGCAGAGCGGTTGGTGCCAATGACCAAAACCAGGTGCTCAGTTCATTAGAAGGGTTCTCAAATCAACTTTCCTTGAGACAAACCAACAACAAGCAGCCCTGAAATGGATTAGAGCAAGTGGTTTGGATGTTGAATTCCAGTAGCAATTGACTGTGTTGCCCTTTTGAACCTTGCGTGTTTCAGTTTTCCCTCATCGAGTATTCTCCTTAATAGAACGGATGCCTTGACTGCCTGCATGGGTTTGGGGAGCAAAATCATCTAAGAGCCCAGCAGTCAGCTGGCTCTGTGCATTCACTAGGGGAAAAAGTCAAGAGCAGTTAGCCCACACTTCAAGACTGGCTCTCAGAGAGGCCAAGACCACTGAGATTTTGGGAGTGTTCATATTTCAAAGCCAGTTTGCCATATAAAATCGCTTAGGGGCTAAAGGAATATAAGCGATTGTCACATGCAGTCGGTGTGGGGGTGTTGGGTGGTTGTTTTTTTTGAGAGGTTTGAATCACTTAAAAATTGCTTGCAGTTGATAATTGAGTGTCTACTGTATTGTCTGGAGTGCTGTCTTTGCCCGGGGAGCAGATAGCAGGAGTGGAAGCACTCCCTGCACGGCTTCTTGGCTGCGACCTGGGCTGACCCCATGAACAGCTAGTGGGGGTGAGCACTGTCAGCCTTGGATGCTTTCTTCTGTTATCACTGGGGTGTTAACCTAGCCAAACTGCCTGGCTTCTCTGCTGAACTTGCCACGTAGTTCCATCTATAACATAAACATCTGTCTACCAACTGCACTGAAACCACTGTTTCATTTAGTGTCAGCTACTGAACAGCTGTCAGATGGGAATAACTTTGGTTATCGTATGTCTTAACCAGTGTCCTAGATGCAAGAGGTTCTGAATGCCTTTACCTTTCCTTGACTTATCTGGTTTTAGATTGGATCCTTCTCAGCTCTGTGTTTTCACTCTTACTAGGCTTTCAGATAGCCCCCAAGAATGTGTTGGGTATTATCCTGCTACAGAGCTCAAAAAGACAGGAGCGTTGAGTTGATTGGATCACTGTGGATCTACTGAGTTCTTCTATGCATCTCCTGCCCAGTAGTGTCCCACCTCTGAGAGACTTTGTGATACTGGTTTAGACAGGATGCATTATGCTGTACTAGCTTAGGGCTAAAAATCATAAACCTATGAAAAGAGGATCCCCAGGACAGCATTACAAGGAGCTGTAAGGGAACATGAGCTGAGATCTCAGAGGATTTCTCTCCTTCACCATGGCCACGTGTGCCTCTCTCAAGGTTACACTAGGCTGAGTAGGCTGAGAGTGCAGCAAAGTACAGCATAGGCTTGGAAATGCTTGGTTTGGAAAAACAATGTTCTTTACATACCTTACTATGCATTTAGCAAACAAAAGCTTTTGGAAGTCAAATGGGAATTTCAAACCTTGATCCTGCAGAGCAGGTCATCCATGTGTCTGGAGGAGCCTTGTAACATTTGTCCTGAAGTCAGAGAAACAGCCTCGCTGAAGAGATGCTCAGACAGATGGCTAGGCAACAAGACTTGTGAAATCTGGGATTTATTTGCCTGAATACCCCAGAAGTTGTCTGTGAGCTCTGTGTGACTCAGCTGGGCTGCCTGAACTTCTCAGGCTGCAGAGAGGAAGCAATGAGCAGGTTCACTGATGACAGAGCTTCCTGTTTTGCCTCGAATAGAAGGTGTTTAGAAGGAGGATGGATGTTTCACCATGGGTGAAATTTCCAGCATGGATGTGCTGCTGATCCAAATTGAGATCAGTGACTGGGCAAAAGCAGGAGAGAAAGTGCAGTTGTGGGGTGCTGTTCTTGCCAGATCTTTTCGGCCCCAAGGGAGGCTTATTTTGGCAGAATGTTTAGGGATGCTTTTTGGGTTGCTTTTCATTTGTTGCTGGGAAAGATACTTTTCCCCAGGCATTGAACTATAAATATTTTACTTTTAAGTGACCAAAATGCCTGTGAGTAGACACGGAATAAGTGATGAAAAATGAGCTTTTACCAAACCTGTGGAATTCATTTGAACTTTGCCAGGTGTTTGGCTGTAAGACTGTGAGGTCCCATATTTAACAGCTCATATACTTTGCCAATAATATGTGAAGTGTTTCATTATCTTATATACTGTAGTTGGCACACTTCAGTTTGCAGACAAAGAGCAATGGTTTATGATATTTGTGGATTCCATGTGCTGTTGTAGCCATGAAATGATACGTGGTGTACGATAAGACAAGTATATAAGAATGAAAGAGCTCATATAGCAAATATCCCATACTTTCAAGTCTATGATAACTAAAACCATAAATTGTTAAGTAACATCAGCATTTTGATTTTTGTCTCCTCTTATAAATGCCATGAGTAAAAAATAAATCAAAGACTTGCCTTCAGCTCACCCAAGTTGAGAACTACTTGGGACAGATGAAGAGCTGATTTATTTTGAGGCTGCAAAATAAATGAGGCTTTTTAGGGTATTAATCCTAAAGGCCAAATGTTTCCCAACTTAAAGCTTAGTTTAGGTGGACAAGCTTATTGGACCAACTGCATCCACTTACACCTATTCCCAATATCTAGTGAAGTATTTCAGTCAGTACTGAAGTAATTACTCCAAGACTTTGTTTGGACAAGCAGGTCTTGGTGTGTATTTTTATTCATGTGTGTTGTCCCCTCCCGTGGTGTTTTCTCTGCTTTCTAAGTGTTAATGTTTCCAGAAAAAAAAATAAACATGTGAAACTTTCACCTACTTCTGAGTAAATCTCATCGTGAACAAGTCTCTAATGAGTGGCTTTGCAGCCTGAGCTGCTCTATGTAGGAATGTTTTGAGGTAGGGGCTCAGGATGAGGGGAGTCTGGCTCCTTACCCCAGCAGCTCCCCAGGACTGGGAGTCTGGCGTGTTGCAGGAGTGGTGACGGTGGCTGTGGCAATGCCTGCAGCAGCCTGTGTGGTCTGCCCTGCTGGGGAACTGTCACAGCAGGGAGACCCTAGGTGAGCTCTCTGGCAGCCTACCAAGAAGTCCTGGGGCTGCTGCGTGGCTGCAGTGAGAAGGGCAGCTCCAGGAGATCTGCTGGGTCTCACTGATTGGAATCCAGAAAACAAACCAAGTACTCCATGTGTGAGGAAGAGTGAAGAGGAGAAAGTGAAACTGTGGCAAGCAGAACAGAAGGCTTCTCACTTTCCTGTCTTCTGCAAGGACTTTGGCACACTGTGTTTGTGGTGGTTCTGCTGGTGCTTCAGACCTCTGTCAGAGGTGTTTTCTCTAGGGAGCTGGCAAACCTTTGCCCGTGCACAAGAAAGGATGTCATTTGCCTGATACCGAATCTCAGTACTTGTTGCATTTTTCTCCTTCAGGTGGTTTAGGAATATAGAAGATTTATTTTAATGAAATTTAAAGGATAATTTCCAATGTATTTTCTGTACTGTAAATGGTGCCTGAATGAAAAGCTGAAAGGCAGTCCCATTCCCTGTGGGACTGGAGTCCAGTATTGGCCATCTGACCAAGAAATGGTTAGACTGGTCTGTGAGGAAGACAAAAGGATGGGAGAACATGGTAAAGAGTGACCTTGCATCTATGTATCTCAATTAATTCACTGTAATACCTGCTTAGATGCAGGTGTCACTAAAACAGTGTTTGATGTTGTCTGAATTCAGTGGTTTCTTATTACTGGAGAAACAGGCAGATCTAAGAGATGCACATCTGTCTTGGAGGTTAAAAGAAGCAAAACCCAAGAAACTTCCAAAGATCCCAAATCTTTTGAGGAAACTGCTGCAAATAAGCTTCATTATGCTGACAGTTTTGTGGTTAGTGCTGCTTCTGGTGGCTGTGCAGGTGTCATTCACTCAGATCACATTCAGTTGTGACTGTTGGGGAGCCATTTCTCTGGTAGCGATGATGCAGTGGCAAGAGAAGAGGATTCCTTTATCAACTTCCAGCATTTGCTGCTTAGCCTCCTTTTTTGAAGAAACTGCCTTATTTAGAGCAAATGACATACCCGTGTCCAGGCTGGGCACTGATTTCTGGCTGATAACAGTTTGATACAGCACTGTGCAGTTTTTATTCTTCCACCTTCCACAGTGGACTGTTATTTTATATTTTATGTGGATTGTCTGGACTCTAGACTGGATGGATGGAAAATTCTACAGAAATCAAATGTGATCAGCAGAGAGAACTTAAGAGGGTCCTAATTAGTAGTCTGTCATCTATTTTTGCTTGTTAGGCAGAAAATAATTCACTATTTTTTAGCTTTTAGTGATAATATGTCATGATTAGGATGCTTATGTAGGATTAGGATAGCAGGAAAATTCTGAGGAGGCTTGATGGGACAGTTTTGAGTGGTCTAACCCCACATCTGTATCAACTACTGATGCCCTCTGAACAAGGAGGGAAAACCAAGCATATTTGTTTTGTCCATATCAAATGTCTTCTAATTAGCCTTTGAAAACATGAGCATGAGGTAAATTTTGGTTATTATTAATGAGCTAGTGTTTGATTTTGAGTTACTGCTTAAATGAGAGAAATGTCAGATTAGTTTCTATAGGCAATCCCCTAAATGAAATTTAATTAAAATACTTGGAATGAATAAAACGAAATTACTGATGTTTTAACAAATCTTTGTCTAAGACCTTAAGATAAATTATGTCAAAAAATGCAGTTTGCATGAATTGAAATAGCAAAACCAGAATCCCATCTCTGTGAAACACGAACCTGTACAATGCAGAGAAGGAAGCTACAGTTTAGGATACCAGGAATTGGGGAGATATTTCCATATTCCTTCACCTTGGTTCTAAGACATCAGAGCATGTAGAAGTAATAAGGTGTGTCTGTATTTCAGTCACATCATTAGAGGTCTAGGAGCACTGAGTGAAAATAAATTTTTCTGATGTTGCATTTTAATCAGGACAAAGTGTCAGTTTTAGAGTCACCCAGTGCCCATAAGAAGGTGAGCAGTGCTGCTTCAGCACAGCTTGTGCAGGTAAATACAACGTAGAAAGCAAACACAGCCCCAAGTTACAGTGACACTGAGGCAGTGGTGTGCACTGCTTATCTTCTATATCCTCCTTACTGCCTCAGCACACGTGCTTTGTGCTCCAGAATTTAATTTCCTTAGTTTGATATTTTTACAGTCCTTAAGATCTGCCATATATCCAAGAATAAATGTAGTCAATTAAAGAATTCCATAACGTTTCATATCTTGCAGGGGGAAATGATTAGGAAGCTGAACAATTGTATCAACATGTTATTGACAGCACTGCCTGTTCCCCCAGTCTGTGCACAGCTCTCCACTGCTGGGGGGAATTGCTGGAGTCAAGCACAATGAAGCCTTCACGAGCAGCTCATTAACAGATACCTGTAATATCTCTGTGCTCTGTAAATGAGATTTTGGTCTTATGAGGGTTTTCAGAAGCCCTGTTTATGTGTTTTTGCTTAGCTACATTTCATATTCTTACGTATTCTGTTCTTGCCCATGTTTTTTGAAGCAATATGCTTTGTGGTGACTGATGATTTCTGTTTAAACCAATTCAACACATGGCCATGAAAAATTCTTATATTTCAATGTAAGTTGGAAATGTGATCCATTTCTTTAGGTGTAGCTAATAATGCTCTGGACTCTTACCCTTGTAATGGTGTTAATTCTTCCCAGTCTGTTATGCTGGCCTGGCTTGCGCAAAGAGCCTGAAAAGGCCAGGAACCCAAGACCACCAGCATTGCAGGGAAATAGCTGAAAAGCTCCCAATCTTCCTGTCTGCCCTCCTGCTGCTGAAGAGCAATAGCAGACTCCATTTGATTTTATTTGTGCGTGGCTATTTTCTAGAAAATAACAGATCAATGAACTAAAGCAGCGTGGCTCTTGTACAGTGCTCTGGCTGGTTGGTGTGTGGGTGCTGTGCTCTGACTGACAGAAAAGGGACTACTGGGGAAGGTCACTTTCTGTTTTGCTACTGAGGATGTGCTTAAGTTGATTTCATTTACTGGGGTACATTTCTGTCATTTTGCTTATCACAGAGTGGTAGAGGTTGAAAGGACCTCTGGAGGTAGAGTCCAATCCCCTGCCAAAGCAGGTTCACCCAGAGCAGGTTGCACAGGACATATATATATACATCTTATATTTACTTTACACCTTATATAGTTACTTTACACTTCCAAACACTTTCTGCCACTATTTACTTTTTAATTTTTATCAAATTCACCAATTTTACAGTCATTGGTTCCTGCTTTTTCAGTTGATCTTTTTTGTGCACCTTGGCCCATCCTACAGTCCCCATTTAGTCTTTGCTTTGAGGAGCAGCTGTAGTGACCTCGGCAGGCAGTCTCCTGGAAGCAGCTCTTGGTTCTGCTGTAATGAGTGTGTAATCTCTGTTAGAAATGCAGCTAAATCTCTGTGCTCCTTTTTGCAGTTACAATCTGAAATCCCAAGCCAACTTCTTAATCACCAGTCAGGCCCTCCAGAACTGCTGTTTGGGTTTGTTCTATTCCTGAAGTCTCCTCGAGCTGCTTGCATGATGGCTGGAGGAGTAAAGGGAGACTACAGAGTCAGCACCCGCTTTTCCGAGTGCAAAGAAGGAGGCCTAGGAGTTTATTTGTGAGTTCTCTTGACAGACAGGTTCAAAGAAGTCTGCTGTTGAACGGCTTGTGCTTTGCTTCAGCTGCTGAAAGGTGCCTTCCTTATTCCAGTGATGGCCTGTGGACTGGAGATGTCCTTTTCACATGTCCACATAATGTACGTGCTGTAGGCTGGGGAAAATGAGATCCTGTGCTTGGTTTTATATTCAGAATCTGCTCTCTGAAGTCGCCAGGTTCCTTACTAGATTCCCTGAATGCAGAAGCATGTCTGTTTTGCAGGTGTTTACTAAAATTATGTTTCATTGTAAAGAGCAGGTCTTGTCCTGGTGTTTGGTTTTGTAGTTTTTTTTGGTGGTTGTTGTTTTTGTTAGTTTTTGTTTGTTTTAGTCGGTTTGCTGTTGTTTTTATTTATTTATTTATTTGATTTTTTTAAAACTGCTACATTCACTTGTGGAATCCTATAAACAATTACAATAGTGAGATACTTAACAGCAAAACCAAGATGTCAATGTCTGTGATTGGGATTTAAGTCCTTGAATAATCTTTCCTGAGCCATGGAAAATGCTCCCATTGTGTGATTGTCTGAATCCTCACTAATGAAGTGGACACACCCGTGATGTTGTTTTTGGCTTTGATACCTGCAGGACTTACTGAAGTGGCTGAAGGGTTTGGTTGTGTTCCACATCTCACAGCAGCATGGGACACTGGGACAGTAGTTGCCTTGGGGAAGCAAGAGAAAATCAACACTGGCATCATCACCATCTTCACTCCTCTTTGATTCTGCTGATTCCTTTTAGTGTCTCACTTCTTTTCCTCAATGCAACAGCAGCAGAGCTTCGTAACTTGGTCTGAGCAGGAAAAAATCTACTACAGATGGCTTTTTGAACAATGTACCTGAGAGTAAGTAGGTGATACTTTAGGGTTCTTTACCTGGGCCAAGAGGATTACAAAATCTAAATATTGGATGTTTAAAGCAAATCAGATTTAACCTGGGAATAGGAAAATAAATTAATCCAGGATAAGTAATTATTGGAAAATTGCTAAGGTATATAGTGGACTATCCATAAGGAAGTGTTTAAAACAAGGTGTCTTTCTAAAAGATACACACTGGAAATGAAATAGAAGTTACAGTTGGTGTGAACAGGAGGGTGGTCCAAGTGGAGATGGTGGTTTCTGTTGAATTTCTAGGCTGTACCACAGAAGAGAATAAGGAAGAAAGGCCTTGTTGCTCCTTGTTAAGTTACCAGTACCTTTTGGCACTTGTGGCCTAATTGGAAATGGGTTTTGTCTTGACAAGAATGGTAAATGCTTAAACTGTTTGGGTTTGTACAGTGTTTTATTCTAAATTTAAAAGGTAGGCTCACTTCAGGAATAAACAGCTATGCTAATGAGGTCAAACAGATAAAATGTGTTTAAAAAGTGCTCATTTGCAGTGTTGAGAGACTTTGCATAGGTTGTGGGGTAGGAGAGGAAAGCTCCCACCCTCGGATTCAGGAGCATTCCTTGCTGTGCAGAAACCAGAGACTTCACCCTTTCTCCTCCTGTGCTGTCAGTTCAGGCAGCAGGAATAATGGGTCTCTGAATGATGGCAGTGATGTTACTGTGGGATTTGGCTTGTGAAATCCCTTCCTTCCAGATGAAGAGGACCTGGCATCATCCTAGCTGGTGCCACGGTGACGGCTGTGGGAACAGACCTGGCTTCTGCTGCTATGGAATTTTTTGACATCACGAATGACATTTCAGAGTAAATGGCCAAGAAACAAAGAAGGGGAGAGACAGCTTGTGATTTAGTCCTGAGCTGCTGAGCCAGACATGGCCCAAAAGGTAACTGTCAAAGAGTCAGTGCAGCAGTGATTGCCATGCACTGGGGCTCAGCATTCTTGTGGGAGTGAAAGAGCCACAGAGGTGTTAGATAAAACTGAGGAAACTTTTCTGAAAGGAAATGAAAACAGCTGAAATGTTACATTACTTCGTGTGCCATGAAGTATAAGGGATGGGTTTAAGGTCTTTTGGATAGGTAGTGTGCATTTTCTCTCTATAAATTAGTTTCTAAACACAGCAGAAAAGAATAAAAAAAAAAGACAGAATGGCATATGTAGAAGTCATTCCAATAAACTTTTACAAGATACATGTCAAACAATATAAGACAAGGCAAGGAAATATATTCAAATGAAGCAGAATAGACTGAGGCTGAGTAGAACATAATTTTTATGGAATTCTGAGGACATGCTGCTTTCTCAGGAGTTTATATGAACTTTACCAAATGGTTAACTGGAGAATGTGTGCTTGATGTTACCTGGTGGATTGAAGGAAAGTGGCTGGTTGTGTTGCCAGCTTTTGACTTTGTGGCAGGCAGACTCTTAGAAGATAAGTAATGTGGGTTAGGTAGGTGATATGTGCCATGAAATTTCCTTCTGAGAAGGATGTGAAAAGTAAAATTTAAGTCTGCAAAGAGCTATTTCCCCTCAGGTCTAACTAGGTTAGTCTGCATACATGGCCTGTCAGTGGACTGGTGAGAGGTTGAAGGACAAGGTTGGTGTAATCAAGCAGGAAAATTCTTTGCAGGGCAGTAGAAAAAGGTCATAGCACTTCATGACTGAAAGGTAAAGTGGCAGATGAAATTCTGTGTGAATAAAAGCAAAATAATCCATTTAGGGAGTAAAACCAGCTGCTGCTGCATGTTACTCAATTCTAGACTCAACTTTAGCTGTTTTGGGAAGAGACCTTGAAATAGGTGCAGACAGGTCCATGCAAACTTTAACTTGCAGCTAGTCAAAAAGATACAGACATTTTCAGAATGAGTAGAAAGGGAACAGAAAACTAAACAGAAACCATCCCTGACTTTGCTTAACTCCAGGATGATGTCTTGTTATTTGTACCAGGCCAAGTAAGTAGGTGTTCACTGGAGTATTGACTGATTTCATAGGAAGTCCATCTAGTTTTAAGAAAAAGCATGCTTAAAGGGTGACAAAAGCATCAAAATGTCTACATGAAACTTCTCCCCTGGAAAATTAAGTCTTTTGAAGTCACTTTGCAAATTGCTTCTCCAAGCTCTTGCAGCTGTGGGATTCAGACTTCCTAAATTGGCTGTACTTAAAAAGTGTTGTGATTGATGCATCCTTCCCTAACCAGCAAGGATCGTCAGTCTGGTGAGCAGCCTGCAGTACTTAGAGCCATTTCAGTATCTCTTAACATGGAAAGCTGCCTGTGGTCAATCCATAGGCAAACAGCCTTAGGCTTTTTGACTTGGAGTAGTGTGGGGTGATGTTGAAGAAGTTTTTACCTTGGAGGTTACAAGCTAACTCTACAAAGCAATTTGTAGCAAATGACACTCATTCCTTTAAAGGCAGATTATTTTGATGTTAGTTATTATTTGGGATCAAAGATGCAAGGTGAAAAATGAAGTTAAGGGTTTTCAGTGAGGGGAACAGAGGTATCTAGTCACACACATGTCATGGCTATCAGAAGAATTGTGATACCTTGGCATTATTTCCTCATTCCTTTCTGGGATTTGAAGAGGGATTGTGTCTCCCCCTCCTTCCTCTGCAATAAACAGTTAACAACACGGGCACTTTCCATGTCCCGGGGCAGTCCTTCCAGCTAACAATTAACTGGAGAGACACCCTGTCAGTGACTGTTTCAGCCTTTCTGCAGACTCACAAAGTATTCTGGTTCCAGTTTGGCACTTCCAGAAGGTTTTCTGTTAGCCAAAAGGAATAGGTTGCTATTGTTATTTCCTTAATGTCATCATAGATTCTATAGGCTCTGACAGAAATGATGATGACATTTGGCCTTTCTTGTGCTTGAGATCTGACTGTTACACAAATTAATCCTTGACAGTATCCATCAATTAAACTAATAAATATGTATTATATATGTATATAGGCATGCAGATACAATGAAATCTGTAGCACTTGTTTGTTACCCCTGGAACAACAAAAGTTTTGGAAACTGATGCCCATTGCCTTAGCAGAAGTCAGCGGTGAGGCTGTTTACTTAGCATTATTTTTTGGATGGGCACAAGGACTCCTGTAAGTGACATCAAACTCAGGCTGAAAGTTTCCAAACTGAGGCAAGCTCTGCCAAAACAGAAAAAATCTGTTATTGTTGAACTCTAGATGCCTAATGTGTTCCTCTCTCTCAAACAGCCCTGCTGTGTCTGGGAAATGCTGATCAACTGGGACCCAGAATCAGGAAACACAAAGACACTGCTGGCTCCAGATGGCAAATTGTCTCCTCTGGAAGGGCCAAGTGAAAGGAGGTAAGGGAGCAGTGCTTGTTATTTCTCCTTCCTTATGCACTTCCAAATACTCAGTTTCCTATTGAAAGGATTTCTCATCTGGGTTAAGATATATTTCTTGCAACTGATCAAACTAGGGGAAAACAGGATCAAAGTCATCATGGCTAGCAAGGATGAGATTGACTCTAGAGCATGCCATCCAACTTTGAGTGTATTTTGTGATTTACTGTGCATACCCTTGAGGTAGTTTCCTGCTTTGTTTGGAATTCTTCAAACTTTTGCCCAACTAACTTCCACAGGAATTTATAGGAATAATGACTTTGAGATTCTTGATGTGGAAATAGTTATCCTCCTACTGGATGCTACCTTGTCAGACTGTCTAGTACTACCACAGATTCCTGTGTGTGCTCAGCTAGGCCAAGCACTGAGAGCTGAAGCTGCCTCAGGCTGCTTTGTTCTTCCTCCATCCTAAGGACTCTGTACTTCTAGACAGTTCAAACCTCATGCCCAGGCTTGAGAGCCCTTTTGGTGAATAAATTTGTCTGAATATCCAACCTAAACCTCTCCTGGTGCAACAAGAGCCTGTTTCCCCATTTCCTACTGCTTATTACCTGGGAGAACAGATCAACCCCACCTCACTATGGGCTCCTTTCAGGGAGTTGTAGAGAGTGAGGAGATTTCCCCTGAGCCTCCTTTTCTCCAGCTAAACAACCCCAGCTCCCTCAGCCACTCCTCAGAAGACTTGTTCTCCAGACCCTTCCTCAGCTTCATTGCCCTTCTTTGGACACACTCCAGCCCTTCAACATCTTCTTGTGGTGGGAGGCCCAAAGCTGAGCCCACTGAGGTGTGGCCTCACCAGTGCCAAGTTCAGGGAGACAAAACATGCAATAAATGCTCATTTGCTTTCTTTGCTCACTTCTGTTTAAGGAATTACCAAAGTGGTAATATCTGGGGTAAAATCTGGGGTAATAAATAAAGTGGTAATTCTCTGGAGATATTATAAACCCACCTAGATGTGACCCTGGGCAACCTGCTCTGGATGACCTTGCTTTAGCAAGAGACTTGGACTCGATCATCCCAGAGATCCCTTCCAACCCCTCCCATTCTGTGATTCTGGGAATGTGACACAATGATGTTGAACACTGAGACAGGAACAATGCAGACTGTTGATGGGTAGGGCTGTGCTCCTAGTGGAACCATGAACAAGGTTGACAAATAGCACAGGTGCTGAGCACCACAGTTCTGGTGACAGCAGTGGTTGCTCCCAGTCTCCTTCAGGAGCATAAAATCTCAGATGTTAATAGTCAAGAAACAGACATGTATCAATAAAATAAAGCCAGGGTGTAATTAAACAGTAAACCATGACAAACACTGCATTTCTGGGGAATGACAACATGCCTTGGGTGGAGTTCTGAGGCATAAGGCCAGAGGTTGTGTGGCTTCAATCACCCGAGACACACAGAAACCCCCAGTGCTGACAGTGCTGGAGAAAGGAGAGGGGGCTGCTCTGGGATGTCCTGTGTGCAGTTGAGAAACCAAGTTTTGATTTGATCCTGTTTGGTGCTGTCTGTACCTCTGGCATGTCTTTGCTGTCTGTAGCCTCAACTGGCTGAGCTGCTAAGACTGCAGAATGATGCTGGCAAGTCCAAGCAGCCAGTCACTTATTCAGCACCCAAATAGATCAGATGTGTGGAGAGAAATTTTCACCCTGGATTAAGGCAGTTTTTTCCAGCCTTTGTACCTTGGCTGGGATTTCCATGAGCAGAGCTCAAGAGCAGCTGCTGACTCTGGTGTGGGGAACTAGGAACCAGGAGAATGAGAGGATCCCTGAGATGATCTAAGATGGGCTGCTGAGGGGTCTGTGCTGAGGCTAAGGCTGGGAAGCCTTGAGATGACATGTCTGGGTTAACAGACATCCCATGACCATGAACTTGACCAGAGAGGCCCAGAGGATGAGCTGCAAGCTGGAGTGATGTTGCTCAGTAAGGTGGGACAAGGGATGAGTGAGACCATTCCAGTGCTTTTCAGTACAGATGCTTAAGATCTGATACCCCCAGCACACCAGGTACAGATTCCACCAGATACACCAGGTGTCCTGGTGGCTACTGCTGTACTTCTGTAGAGGGGCTGGGAGATCTCCAGGAGCTGTAGGTGGGATAAGCAGCTTCTTCCTCTTCATGTGGTCTTCTCCAAGTGGCCTTTCCAAGGATGTGAAGCTTTACCCAAGAGATAGACATGAGGTGATGCTTGCAGGTGCAGAGACACCTTTTTTTTCTTTTACTCTTTGTTCTTCCTCTCTGTTATCTTCTGGCATTTGGCCTGGGTGACAGAAACCTTCTGCAGAGACAGAAAGCTGCTGGGAACCCCAGCTGGCAGCGGGGTGGCATTTCAGGGAGGGGCAGGAGCTGAACCCAGTGTGCTCACAGCAGCTCCCAGGAGGGTGTGAGAGTAACAGGCTCTTGGAGAGGTCTTGTGAGGTGGGAGCCTTTGTGTCATGTTGGTAATCAAGTGTCTGAGGATGGAACATGTTGATTCACAGAAATTGAGACTGTTTGTGGGAAAGGGTTGGCTTTCACAAATATCTTGACTTGAAAACTATTGTGGAAATAAAGTTTTGGAACTGTCAGAATGTTTTGGTAGTTTCTAACTGAATGGTTTCTCATTCAAAATTACTGTTTTGTTTTGTTTTGTTTTGAAAATTAAACTTAATAGCATATTTAAGAAGTTGCATTGAAAGGATGTGTTTTGAAATTGTCAAAGTAGAATGTTGGCCTTGAACCCCCGGTTTGTTTTTTTTCTTTGCTTTGGGTCTTTAGCTTTGAAAAATTTAATAATTTAAACCTTTCCTCCTACTTTGAAGTGTGGAAAAAAAGTAGATATCTAGAAAACTGTTTACAGGGAAAACATTTCTCAGCTTAACATAATAGACCATGCCACTTTAACATGGAGTAGCCCCATTTTAAATACAACAAGTTTCTAATAAATTCACTTTAAAAAATAAATAAAACAATTCTATTGCTGCATAAGGCACCTTTTACTGCCACAATTAGTCTCCCACAAGTACAACCAGGTTTTCTGATTTTAGGCTTAAAATGATTACTGATGATTGTAATGCACTCAAAAGAAACCAAATACAGATGGTTAAGCTTGAACAATGTTTTTCTCACACAGTATTTAACGTTCAAGAAAGTCATAAAACAAAGAAGTCCCAATTCAGGGCTGTGCAGCATGTCCTGCTGATGTGTTTATTTCTGTTGCCTGGATTTTAATCACTGGGATGTGCTCACTTCAAATGTGATGCTGAACATGGGCTGCTCCTCTAATGCATTTCCCAGGGAAGTGCATTCTGACTAGATGCAAAACACAGCAGAAAAACAGGGGCATTCTTGTGGGCTTTTATTTTTTTTTTTTTTAAGAAAAACAATGGTTTATTCTTTCAAGCTCTGGATCCTAAATCCTATTTATACTGTTACCGGTTTGGCAAAGGGAAAGGACCTTCTGAGTGTGAGTTGCAGTCTGACCTGTGGCCCCTCAGTGGCTGCGGGCAGTGCTCCACATGTGGACCCAGCTCCTCACACCTCACTGTCACCCCTTCTGTCCCCACTGTGCCAGGAAGCTGATGGTGTGGCTCTCAGCCTTCCCAGTGTGCTGGCAGGGCTGGCCTCTCAGTCCTCTGCTCTGTGTGGACATTAAAGATGCTTTTTCCTAAGAGCGGTGGTTTGTTGCACAGCTCTTGGCTAGAATTCCATCCCACAGTAACCATTGTGCAGCAAGACACGAGTCAGCTGAGGACTTCCAGTTCAGCAGTGGTTGCACTTTGGTGGTGATGCAGATTTCTGGAGCAGTGAGTTCTACAGTGAAGCCTCATTCCTGACCTTGCTAGGTTGGCTGGGCTGGCTGGTCCAGCCTGTGTGTTGCAAGTGCTTCTCATCACAGTGACGTCGGGGTGCCACGGTGACATCAGAGGAACAGGACAGATGGGATTGCTTTTTGATTTATTTGAAGCCTTCTTGGCACCTTTATAGTTCTCTAGGTTCAATCTTGCATCAGAGTGGTGGTGGGTGGTGATGGTGGGTACAGCAGAGGAGCCGTGGGGCAGAGGTGGCAGTGTGCCATTTTCCCCATATTATGGAAATTAAAGAAATTGTTTAGTTTGATTTTTTTTTTTGCTAGGGCTGGCTAGAACCTCAGCATCAGCTCTGACTCAGTCAAGCATAAAACCCTTTCATTCTGAGATTTTCCCCACTTCTAGTACCTTTCAAGTGTTTTTTTTTCCCTAGGAAACTTCATGACAGTACTGTCTTGCCATGTAAATGTTCCTATCATACTCTGTGTGCCCAGGACTATCCTTAGAGCAGAACAGCAAAAGCAGCAGGTTGGCAGATTGGGTGCTGAGGTGGTTGGTGCCCCCATGCCATCAGTCTGTGTGTTACACAGAATCACAGAATGTCAGGGATTGGAAGGGACCTAGAAGATCATCTAGTCCAACCCCCCTGCCAGAGCAGGATC
>JANHGL010000765.1:0-10546 GCA_024611195.1 Ceyx melanurus
ATGATGTTCTCACCTGAAGAACTTAACAAGGACCCCATGGCAAAGCTATTTGTTGGATAGAATTCCAGAGGGGTGAGCCAGCCGGCCCGACGGATGACCGAGCACATGTCCCCTCCACTCCCAGGGACATCAGCTGCTCCGGGGCCACATTTGGTCCCTGGCCCCAGCAGGGTCCTGGATTTGCAGGGGCATGGGGCTGAGCCTCGCTCTTTGGGCATTGCTGGGGCTGTGTGCCAGGTCCTCTGCCTGTGCGTGCACCCCAAGGGTGTGTGTCCCGGTGTCCCTTGTGCACACGCAGCCTGGCACCCCCCTTGCACATGTGTGTGAACATGAGAGTTCATCCCTGTGCCCAGTTTGGGGGTCTGTGGCAGGTGCCTGGCGTGGCAGGGGGCACATAAGCAGAGCCCAGGGGACACCCTTGTCCCTGCTGCATTGCAGTGGGCAGCCACAAGGGGCCATGGGGCACAGCAAGGGGAGACCCTCAGAGTTTTCACCACATCTGAGATGGAGAAGAGGTGTGCAGCACAATGTTTGTCCCCCCATGGTGTGCCAGCTCTGACACCTGCCCAGCACCTGCCCATGCTTCCCTCCCTGCCCAGCCTCTGGTCACCATGCAACCTATGGTGGGGTTGCCAGGGCTGTGCCACTCCATGCACCCAGTTTCCAGAGGTGCCAGGTGCCTCCCACACAGGCCAGGGTGCTGGGGAAGCCACTGAAGTCTCGAAGCAGGACAGCAGGTGCTTATCTGAGCTTCACGGAGATGGGCAGAGGGATGCAGGTGGTTTAGTGGGTCTCAGCACAGTTCCTCCAGTCCAGCACACCAGTCCTGCTGGCTTGAACTGGCTCTTCCCACTGGTAGCTCAGCAGGCAGGATGAGTGTGGGGCAGCCACAGCCAGGCATGCTCAGGCTTGGCTGGGACCAGTGTGGGCTGTGGGGATGAACTGGGACAGCCTCACCCCCTCATGTCTGACCATACCTGGACCCATCCTCCCAAAGGCCATGTGGAGGTGATGGAGATGACACTGGATGTGGAACAGGACAGGTTTTGGGAAGCAGAGCTGGAAGCCGGGCAGAGCCACTCTGTGCCAGCCCCATGTCCAACTCTTCTTCGTTGGTCCAAGTCCTGCTGACACCTCCACCAAGATGCCCTCCCCAGCTTCCAGCTGGGGCACCTCCAAACCCTGTCACCACTGTCACAGTGGGATAACAGGTGTGCAAAGAAAGGCAGGGACCTGCTCTTGAGCCCTTGCCCCAGTGCTCTGCATCCCACCCCTTCTGAGGGGAGCAGCTCCCCATGCCAGGATGTGACCCCAGCTCCAACCCACCACATATACTTGGATCCCTGGTGGGATTTTAATGAGGGTCTCTTCTTTTGCAGGGGTCCCTGGTGCTATCCCAGGAGGGGGAGTCCCAGGAGGGGGCTTTTTCCCAGGTAAGGGGGTCCAGGCAGTGTGGGGGGGAGGCATCACCCTGCTTGCAGGGACAGGACAGGTGCCTGGAGGGTCCCCAACTGCCTCTGAGCCAGCATGGGGGGCTGGGGACCCTGGTGCCCCAGCACCAGCTCCATGCAACAGGATTAGATGGCTCTGTCAGGCTTATGATGGGGGTCACTAGCCCAGGGCTGGCACCTACACCCTGCTCAGCTCCAGCCACAGGAGGTGTTCAGAGGTCACAACCTGTCCTCAAAGTTTCAGCCAAAAGCCTGGGGATATCCCAGGGGGGATGCCCCATCTTCTTGAACCCCTGTGACCCTCTCTGCCTCCCCATGGACCCCCGTGAGCCTGGCACAGGTGGGTGGGTTCTGGGTGCCCAGGGATGGGTACTAAGGCTGTGATGTCACTCGCAGGTGCTGGAGTCGGAGGTTTGGGAGCAGGTGAGTGCTGGGACAGATGGGGATAGGGACAGGGCAGCACCCCTGGAAGAGCTGCCCTGTGGTGGGCAGGGGGCTCTACCCAAGGCTTGCCCTGTCCCGCATGGTGTGTCCCCCTTGGGGGATGCCCAGAGGAAGGATGGCTCTGACCCCTCTCCACTCACTCTGCCCTAGGACTCGGGGCTGGAGGAAAACCTCTCAAACCAGGTGAGAAGCTTTTCCTTCTCTCTCTCTCTCTTGCCAGCTCTGCCCGTGCCAGTGGCCAGGATATATTCCCAGCTCCTGTTGCTCTCACGTTTCCCCCATGTGGCCAAGGTGATCCCTGGCCAAGGCTAGCCAGCAGCTGGCACTTTCTGCCCTGCTACACTAACCCCTGCCAAGCCCCCATAGCCACACAGGAGCCTTCCTCCCTTGCCCCCTGCTTTGGCACACTGCCCTCTCCCCTCCAGCCCCCACAGAACCCCATTCTGGGGTGCTTGCTGCCTGTAAACCTGTGCCAAAGCTCCTCAGGAAGATGCAGAGCTGGCTAACGCTTGCTCAGCCCTGCCAGGGGCTGGTGCCCATGGGAAGCTGGCAGCACCTCTGCCTGCCTGTGATCGTGGCTTAGCAGCTTTTGCTGGGCCTCCTGCAGCCTGTGCTGGGCTTTGTCTGGCCTAGAAATCATAGAATCCTAGAATGGTTTGGGCTGGAAGGGACCTTTAAAGGTGAAGGGGTGAGAGGAGGGAGAGACGTCGGCAGGAGGATGCAAAGCCCTAGGGTGCCAATCCTGGGCCACAGTGGGGAGATGCTGGACACGACTGAGAGGTGCTGGGACAGCAGAGAGATGTGTGCAGGGGGCAAATCTGGTGCCAACAGAGATGGCCGGTGCCCATCGAGTCCCAGGGAGAGAAGTTCTTTTAGGTGGAGACCCTGATGTCCCCTCCCTGCCCGCCCCAGGGGTACCCACGGTGCCCCAGGCAGGGGCACGCCGCACCCCTCGGCCCCCCGAGCCGGCCCGTCTGCGCGGCGGGAGCGTCAGCCCGAGGCGGGGGCCGGCAACCTCCGTTTACTCAGATTTCAGCTCGTGGAAAGAAAAACAAGGCCCTTTATTTGGGCGTAATTAAAACCAAACGCGAGGCGGCCGCGAAGCCCCAGCCGGAGCGGTGTCCGCACCCCGAGCCAAAGGCACTGGAATTTGCGCCTGGAGGGAGCGAGGGTTGATTAGCCCCAGATGTTGGAAGGCAACATTGGCCGGAGCCGGAGGGACTCATTCCTCAGCCATAAACATTTCGGCTCCGGTCCCTCGTGGCCTGGCCGGGGTGGGAGGGCGGGAGAGGCAGAAAGGGATGGGGATACGGGACCCGGATGCTCGTCACTTGTCCCCGCACCCGTCTGCGGGGGATGGTGTGAGTTAAGATGCTGTCGCTCCCCTGGTCTTGGCCACCCCCTCCCCACATACACCTCACCCCGCTTCTCTTTCCAGGGGTCGCAGGACTCGGGGGACTCGGCCCACTTGGCCTGCAGCCAGGTGAGCACAGCTCCAGACTGTCCCCAGGGCTCTGTTCCCTGAGACCCACCTTGGGGACAGCGTGTGGCTTGTCCCCATCGGGTGTTCTCCCTGGTAGGTCCTCTCTGGGCTGGGCACCCTTCCTGAAGGTCTGGGAGCTGCCAACGGGCAGCCCTGTGGTCCCCCAGAATCGTGGCATCAGCCACGGCTGTGTGCTCCGTGGCAGCGCTAGGAGAGGAGGGATCTGGGTTCCCATGGGTGAACCCCTGTGACCAGTCAGCCTGCCAGAGCCACAGGGGAGCCTGGCATCTGCAGCAGCTGGTGCCACCGCAGGGTGGCCTGGCAGAGCTGGTGATGGGTGGGATGTGAACGAGAGCAGGTGTTTGGTGTGAGGAGGCAGGAGAAGCCGGTGCAGGACAGGGCAGCGCCTTCTAACCACCACCTTGCCCAGCCTAACGCAGCTGCTGCCCAGCTCCCCCCGTGCCCAATCACCCCCTGTGCCCACCACGGCCGGCGTGGAGGGCGGGGCATCTTCTTTCTGGCGCTTTACCGGGGATGCTCAGCCCGTTTTCTCCTGGCCGCAGGTGCTGCGGGTCTCTTCCCGGGAGGCGCCTACCCCGGGGGCGTCTTCCCAGGTGCTGCCTCCGCGGCTGCGCTCAAAGCTGCTGCGAAAGCTGGTGAGTGCCGGGGCCAGGTAATGGGGTGAGGGGCTTGAGCAGTCCCCGGGGACTCTTGGTGTCCCCTTAGAGCCTGCGTTAGGAGAGCTTTCCGCAGGGAGCTGGGGTCTGTAAGCAAGAGGTGCAGCTCTCAGGGGGGATCCCTGCCAGTTCAGAGGGATCCTGGCACATCTTGGTGCGCTGGGAAAGGGGCGTTGGCTAAACCTGAGCCCCCAGGAGCAGAGAGCGCCGAGCTGCCTGGTCTCTGTGCCCAGGTCTAAGGGATCCACCCCCGGTACTACCTCAGGGTGTCACCTTCTCCCCCCTCCAAGAGCCATCCTGAGCTTGTCCCCTCATCTGGCATCACTCCAGCCACCTGTAGCCCAGTAGTGGCATCTCACACCGGTACTCCTCTTCCCAATGCCCTCAGGTGCTGGCATTGGTGTCGTGGGTGGAGTTGGTGGTCCTGGTGGCCTCGGGGTCTCCACAGGTAGGAAATACCCCTCATTTCCAGCATAGCCAAGCCTGGGACACACTTGTCCCCATGCCTGCCAGGGTGGGCGGGAGCCAGTGCCAGGGGCTCAGGGGGTCTCTGCTGCCTGCAGGTGCGGTGGTACCGGCCGGGGTGCAGCCCGGGGTTGGCGCGGCAGGGAAACCCCCCAAAGTACCAGGTAGGTGCACGGCCCCAAAGCCAGGGGCCAGGGTGGGGAACGGTTCCAGAGGGGTGCTCATCCCTACTTTTCTCTTGCTTGGCAGGTGCTGGGATTCCTGGAGCTTTCCCAGGAGGTGTGCTCCCAGGTGCAGGTGAGTCCCCACCCCACCAGCAGCATCCCAGCCTCTGAAGGGTTCCCCACCAGCAGCACCTCGACTTCCTAAGGTGGTGCCCACCTGGCACCAGCACCCTGGTTTGAGTCAATAGCCTTGTGGCCAGCTGCACCCTGGTCATTATCAGTTCCCTGCCTGCCCTACAGAATAACCTGCCTAACTCCCTGCCAGTCCCATCACTGCTGCCTGCAGCTTCCAAACTCTTTCACTGGTGACATTTCCACCGTGCCAAAGTACCCAGTATCTCTGGGGGTCTCATGCCAAGCCCCGCAGGAGCAGGCGGCATCAGAACTGGGAGAAGAGCTGGCACAGACCACGCCAGGGCCAGTTTGCCCAGCCAAAGGCAGCGTGGGAAGGAGGGGGAGGAGGTGGTGGTGAGGAGAGAGGAATTCCTCACTGCAAAGTAATTTGGGGGAGGAAAACTTGTGAAAACAAGATGTTTCGACATTGTCAGAGAGAAAAGTGTGTTGCTGGTCAGGAATGTCTTTTCCATGGCTGAAAAAGTGTGAGTTATAATGAAAGGCATTTGTAAAGGGAAAAAAACACAACCCCAAAACAAATAAAAATATCCCCCAAACCAAAAACCGAGCCCAAATGGTGGCAAGGCCAAAGCACTGGCTGTTGCTGCTGGAGGGTTGGGGCTCAGAGGGTAGGACCCCCCCCCTCCTGCTCCCCAAAAAGTCCCAGGTGCCCAAAGCCACTGTACAGGACAGAAAGCAGTGCCTGGCTTGGTTACACAGGTCTGACTTAGGGGGTGTAGGGAGGCTGGCACAAGGGGGATCCATCAAGCCCCTGGGAGTGAGTGTAGCAGGGTTAGTGCAGAGCCAGGAGACAAGGATGTGGGAGCTGGGTACAGGGATCTTGGGTACCAGCAATGCCATGATGCCCCACCATGGTCACCTGGCCTTCTTGGCCTCTGCTGCAGGTGTCCGCTTCCCTGGTGTAGGGGTGCTGCCCGGAGTGCCCACTGGTGCTGGAGTCAAGCCAAAAGGTCCAGGTAGGTCCCCTTGATCCCCCAGGGACATCAGGGTGGAAGGAGGGTGCAGGGTTGGCTTTACCATTACCCACGTCCCCCATCCTGCTAGGGGTGGTCCCACCCATCCTTTGGGGTCACAGCCCCACAGGGCAAGTGGGTGAGCAAAGCCAGCCTCTGGCTGAGCCCACACAGGCTGGTTTGGAGCCCGAGGACCAGCCCTGAGGCTCATGTGGGTGCTTTTGTGTTTCTGCCTAGGAGCTGGAGCCTTTGGAGGAATCCCCGGTGAGTGTCCCATCTCTCTCATCCCATCCTTCTCTTCCTTCCAAGCCTGTTCATTCCAGCCATGGCCTCCCTATGCCAGAAGATGCCTTGGGGCTTCCCAAGCCACTTGCCCTCCTCTCCCGGGGTGGCCCGGGGTGCTCCCCTCTCGCAAGGACTGGTGGCAGCCTAGACGCGGGCTCCAGGTGAGAGTCTGCTGTTGGCTTTGCAGGACTGGGAGGTTTTGGAGGTCAGCAGCCCGGTGTCCCTCTGGGGTATCCCATCAAAGCTCCTAAGCTCCCAGGTAAGCTGCCACAGACAGGAGGACTAAGGGTGAAGGACCCCCAGCAGTGCTAGGAGATGGACCCGCCGTTCCCCAGGCCTGAACTATGTTGACCCCAGGTCACCTGGACCTGGCAGGGCCAGTGCTTGTCCTGGGATAGCAGGACAGAGTAAGGGATACTGGGCAGGTGAGTCCAGTAGCAGCCCTGCCTATCACAGCCCTGTGGGAAGCTACCAGGATACTGCTGTTGGTACTTCCAGCCCATGAGGACAATGCTGTGCCTCTCTCCATCTGTTTTAAGGTAGGAAAAAGCATGTCTGGGGACATGTTTTGAGCCAGGCCACCCCAGCTCCTCCCATCATGAGGCACAGCTCTTGCAGAGATCATCTGTTTTCTGTGTCTCCTGGGGTTGTGCTGAGCATTGCTGGGCCAAGGAGCATTAACCAAGGCCACCAACAGCAGGCAGGCAGTGGAGATGGAACTCCAGGCAGGTCTTCTCCACTACCCACCAAGGAGAGGTTCAGCCACAGCTCAGGCAAGCCTGAGGGTGCTCAGCACCCCTTTCCCAGGCTGGGTTTCTCCAGGGACCTCCATCTCCCAGGCTGTGCTGGGTGCCAGCTCTGCCTGTCCCCAGCAGGCCATGCCCACAGAGGGACAGAAGGTTAGACAGTGCCAGGCAGCCAGTAGCAGCTGCTGTGCCCTCCAGGGACCACACTGGTCCCAAGAACATCCCTGAAGAGGAAGGTAGACAAGTCTGGGTAGGTCCCCACATCCCTGGTGATCCACGGGCATTTTCCCACTCTCCCAAACGAGCTGCTACAGGCAGAAAAACCTTGAACGCGGGGAGCCCGCTCCTGGGGAGCACGTCCCACCTCAGCACGGGCGCCAGCTCTGCCGGTTTCTCCCCCCACGCTGGGGCCCGTCACCACAAACAGCGGCTGAAATACTTGGCCCGCTCTGGCTTCCTCCCGCCGAGGCAGAATTCCGCTCGTTAGGGCGACGGATCCGCCATCGGATAGCGTCTGGCCTCCCAGCCACAGCCCGGCCCCAGCCCGCCTTTCATGGGGTGCCCAGTACAGACAGCAAGCTGCCAGCGCACGGCTCCGTCCCATGGCAGCCCCAACAGCGGCCCCCACCCCTTGATCCGCTGTACGGGGAGCCCTCGTTTAATAAATCAGGGGGTGACGCCCCTCCCCGTGGCCAGGGAGCCCCGTCTGTGCAGCGCATTCTGGCAGGGAGCAGCAGGACAGTGATGGTGTCCCCAGCTGTGGCAGGTCTAGGTCGAGAAGGACACAGCAGGGAAAAGAACATTTTCAGTGGAAAGTCTCTGTTTTGGGTGCATTGTCCCAAACATCCTAGCTAGGTCCTCCTCTGTGCTGTCCCCACTCAGCAGGTGGCCCTGGGGCCACCCAACTTACTGGATGCTCAGCCTGAAGCTGTGGCTGAAGTTAGGGTCTAAGCCAATGATTCAGGGCTGGGGAATGCACCCCAGTGCCTGGCCATGCTGAGGTGGAATCAGTCCATGTGAAGCCATTTCCACGCTAGCCAGTGTGCCCATTGGCCCTGATGCTGGTGGCATCTCCATGCTGGTGTAGGATGAGTGAGAACAGCCTCAGGGTGTGTCTGACTGGAGGGTGTTGGGGAGCTGGGCTTGGAACCTGGCAAAACCCTTGGAGATCCAAGGGTTAGGAAATTTCACCCTTAGAATCCCCTCCTCGTGTGTCACCCAGCCTCTTCCACGGCTTTGGGGTAAGCAAAACGATGATGAGGTGCCCCATGATGTGCAAGGAGGGTCTCCAAGGTGAGGGACACCCATCATAGCTCATGGCCACGGCAGCCTGGGAAGCCTCTGTCTTTCAGCAGCGCTGTGCTGGCGTGGGATACAATGGGACAGCCTGGCAGGGTGGAGGGAAATCTGGTCCCCACATGCTGGCTGCTGGGAGGGGACGGCATCCCGTGCTTGAGGAGATGCTTTGCCATGAGCAATCCCGTCCTGGCCGCAGGCAGCCACGTCCCCACCCTGCCCACAGCCCTCTCTGGATGGAGGGCTTGGCGTGAGAGACACCCTCCACCCTACATGCCACTTGAGGTGTCTCCATCGGGGATGTGGCAGCTCATGACCCCTCCTCAGGCCTCTGCCAGCGGTGATGGGAGCTCAGCACTGCTGGCTCCTGAGAGCACCATCCCTGCTGAGTCACGGGCATCCCTACCCCATCCCGAGTGCTAGGATCCTGCTCTTTTGCAAGGAGACTTTTCCCTGGCTGTGCTGTTCCCGCTCCTAATCCCTCCCCATCCCCTCACGCTGACCTCCTAACGAGGTCACGTTTCAGCAGAGGCTCCCAAGCCCTGATTCCAATTAAAACCTTTCATTTGGAGCCAGCCGTGGCGCAGGCAGCTGGGTACAGCTCTCTCCTTGGGACTCCCCGGGGGACCCTCCCTGATGAAGGCAGGTCATGGGAGGCTCCTGCAAAACCAGCTCCAGGTGCCACGGCCCTCGACACAGGACTGAGAGCGGGTAGTTTTTTTTTGGAGGCTCTGCTTTGGAGGTGATGGAGAAGAGCATCCATCACTGGGGTTTGTATCCCAGACAATCTACTATCCCGATGGAAGGAGCCCCACAGGCTGGTGCTGCAGAGCTGGCTGGCAGAGAGGGGCTACACCGTGGGGCAGAGGGGGCACGGCCACCAACAGCCAGGCACTAACCCCCATTTTTTCTCCTCTCCAGGTGGCTATGGATTGCCCTACAGCACTGGTAAGCTGCCCTATGGTGAGTGCTTGTAGCCCTCGCTCCGCGGTCGGATCCCCTCGGGGCTCCACTGGCTGCCGCCGTGGCCTTGTGTTGTGAGGGGCATCCCACCTCTGGGATGAGGTGGTCCCTCAGAGGACTTGTGACCTGCCCTGCCGTGATGCCTGTGGACCCAGGTGGGAACAACCAGGCTCTCCTGGCATCCCGTGACACGGAGCTGGGAGCTGCTGATCCGCAGACACACCACAGCACTGACTGGCTGGCTGGCTCTCCACTGGGACACATCCCGAGCCACAGCCAGCTCCAGGCAGGGATGTTTGAACTGGCATCTCGACTCTAAGCTGGGAGGAGCTGGCTCTGGCATCGTCCCACTACAACCCTCAACACTGTGGAGGGGGAGATCCTTTGGGCTGAGGGAGCTGCTCCATCTGTCTCATCCTGCTTCCAAGGGCCAGCTCCTGACTTGGCTTTGCTTTTCTGTTTGTGACTGCAGGCTTTGGGCCCGGCGGGATAGGAGCTGGCATTGGAGCAGGAGGAAAGGCAGGGTATCCTACTGGGACAGGTAACGCTTCCTCTCCAGAAAGCTCCAGGGTGGAGAACTAGGCACCAGCAAGGCAGGGGGGGACCAGGCATCCCAGTCATTCTGACAGTCTCTGGGCACTGCCTGCCTGTCTGGTGGCCACAGGGTGGCAGTGTCACCACAAGGAGAGCTTGGAGGGGTGCACCACCTCCTAAAGGAGAGGGCAAATGGATGCTGACAGGAGGGGATGGTCTCCAGGGCCCCTGATGGATGGGGGAGCTGAGGTGGGTCTCAGAACCTCATCGGCTGCACATGTCCTTCCCCAGGAGTTGGAGCACAGGCGGCAGCAGCGAAAGCAGCAGCTAAATATGGTGAGTTACCCTCTGTGGGCACATCCATCATCCATCTACCCGGTGGGGCAGCTGTTCCCTCCCTCCTTCCCTCTCTCCCTCCCTGCATCTTCAAGCTGATTGTCCCCTTCTGTGGCAGGAGCCGGTGTCCTGCCAGGGGCTGGTGGCATCCCAGGAGTCGGTGGATTGGTACCCGGTGTTGGCGTTGTCCCAGGAGCTGGAGGTGAGGCAGTGGTGGGCTCAGCCCTGGGGCTCAAGGAGGGTTGAGTCCCTCGATCTCACAGCCCTGACTCTCTCCCTGACACTGGCAGTTGGAGGACCAGCAGCGGCAGCAGCAGCAGCAGCAAAGGCAGCGGCCAAGGCAGGGGTGTTGCCTGGGGTTGGTGGCGTCCCAGGACTCGTGCCCGGTGTTGGAGGTGTCCCTGGTTTGGTCCCTGGTGTCCCTGGTGTCCCTGGTGTTGGAGGTGTCCCCGGCTTGGTGCCTGGTGTTGGAGGTGTCCCAGGAGTCGGGACGCCAGCAGGAGCAGCAGCAGCAAAGGCAGCTAAATATGGTAGGTGCTGTGTGGTGCAAGGGG
>JANHGL010000766.1:0-36852 GCA_024611195.1 Ceyx melanurus
GGAAGGAAGGAAGGAAGGAAGGAAGGAAGGAAGGAAGGAAGGAAGGAAGGAAGGAAGGAAGGAAGGAAGGAAGGACCGACCAAGTCAGGGCATGTGGTTATCTCTATGCCTTCTCCGTAGAGACATGCAAGGAAGACTGAGGATAAGAAAGGGTGTAAGGATGCCAGAGAACAGCCCTCTTAAGCAAACTCGATATAAAGGGAAAGCAGCAAGGGTGTCCCTGCTTGCCCCTTTACCACAGCTTTTCTTCCTATCTATGCTCCTTTACAAAACCAAGTGAATAGATCTGTCAGAGAAACAGGGTGCAGAGCAGAGCTGGTATTTCTATTCAGTTTGGAGATCTGGTGACAACCTGGGGCTCAGTTGGTCACCCCTTGAAACAGCCACAGTGCTGTGAATGAGGCCTCCTGCCATGTGCCAGGTTATGGGGAGAGATGCAGACATGCACCTTAAAGACAGTGGTGTGGGGTTGGCTATGGCTATTCCACTGTGAATCCAGGGCCAGTATCACAAAAAAAGGTGTGTGGTGGGCAGAGTCAGCATTTGCAATCATCTGCTTAAAGCTCTCAGTTCATCTCAGGAGAGGAACAGGGGCGTGCAGCTGTATGACTGCCTTCTCTGAAATCTTGCTCTGAATGTGTGCAGTAATTCCTCTGGAGGAGGCACGTTCCTCCCCTTTTTGCCAGAGAAGAGCTGAGCACCCTGTGTCTCTGCAGTGGGGTGCACAGGTGGCTGTGCCTGCCTGGGCCCCTCTGGACAGGTGTGCATCTCTGTGTGGGGACATTGTGAGGCTGCCATGCTCTGCCTGGTGTATTCAGGGAGGGGAGGTGTTTCACCCGCTGAGTCTGCCCCGGTGATATTCCCAGAGATTCTTTGCAAAGCAGCAACTTTGGTCTTGCTTGTGCAGCTCAGAAAGCAGTAAGGTTTAAGCAACTCACTCCATCTCTCTTCAAATTGCCACTTCTCCTAACCCTGCTGAGGCCTGCTTCAACATTTAGCTTTTCTCAGCACAAGAAATGTTTTTGGGTCTGCACTTTTAAACATTCCTTCAGTCTAAGGTCTCAAGAGAGGCCAGGAGAGACATTTACTCTGTGTAAAAAGTAGGTGTCACTGCACAGGGGAACACACGTCAGGGTTTTGTACACTGCTGTGCAGGACCCAATTATCATCTGAAGCTCTAACTCATCTCCTGGGCTATGGTGTGAATTGGCAAGCCCACTCCTCCCTCTGTGTAACATGTTATAGTGTGGAAAAAAACATCTGACTGAAATAAATGAAAGTTCAGCAAAATGCAAACCCAAGCCCAGCACTCAACAGGGAAAGCCAAGGGGAAAAATCATTAGATAGGGCATTACATGCATGGACACGTACTGGATGCAGACACACACCTGCACAATGCGGATGCACTCCTAGAGTCCGCAAAATGCTTTCATAAGGCGTTTTGATGCCTATACATCCACATAAAAATACATTTTTCTTTAAACCTTTGTGACTCTCGAACCCCTTGTGACACAAAACATGCAGTCTTACCAGTATCCCTGCTACATTTTTCCCTGCCTCAGGCTTCTGCAGAGGAGATTGGTAGAGATGCTCAAGGTGAAACCTTCTTTCACCTTAGATGAGAAATGACAGGGGAGGTATAAGCTCCCTGGGTTTAGATTTTATTTTCCAGACTAGAATCAGAATAGACTGGTTGTGCTGGAATTCAGGATATCATGTTCAGTGCCCCTTGCCTCACACACAGCTATTTCAGAAGGGCACAATGGCTTTAAGGATGCAACATTATTGAAGTAAGACCCTGAGTCAGGTGTTGTCACTGCCTGTTAGAGAGGTGGGTTATGTTGGATGGTACAGTCAGTCTGCAGTGTGTTAAGATATAATCTATTTCTAACTCTTCTTCCAAAATCCTATCACCTGTTTTGCCCATCCTAGAAGCTATGACTTTGCTGAGTTACATCTTCCAGCCTAATCACATCACAGCCCACACTACCATGAACAGTTTCCTCTAACCTCTCCCCTCATGCCTCCTAATCGTGTTTCTGCTGATTGCAGTTTTCATTTCCATAAATCATAGTTATGTGTACCTCAGGTAGCACTAAGGACCTTGAACAAATATGTCCCTGTGGAAACCATCATGCTCCTTAATGAGCCAGCCTTGCCTGATGAACCACTTCCTGGGTTACCAAGCTAACACTACCACCAAGAACACCACCATCTCCCAGAGAGATCAGTCAGTGATCTAGCTTCTTTTATGCTTATAGCAATTTCTTAGTACTTCAGATTTGGAGGAATGATTTACCTAGGCAAACATGTAGCATTCTCAGAGCTCTGACCTTTCTATGACACCAGCGGAGCTCCATAGGTCACTGACTTTGCAGAAGTCAGAAGTACTCAAAGTATATCTCATTAACCTTCTCAGGCTAATCATGGCAGGGACCTAAGCAACTGCAAAAAGCATATACATGCACCAGGAAAGAAATGTTTCAGCAAAAATGGCAAGAGCTGTGTAAATGCCAGACCTCAGTGAGCTGGGGGACTGTGTTTCTGCAAAGAGCTTTTATTCCCAGAATGAGTTGTAAAGCAAGAGCAAGTACCTCACCCTGTCTGTATTCTAAGCCAAGCTTCTTTCTGGCATATGCTGGGTGCTGTATAAATATATAGCGAAGAAATTTCCACCATCTCCTGCAGCCTATGTGTTTAATTGAAAGGCTATTAGAAGCAATTCCTGCTTCTGCAGGTGCAGTGAAGAAAACAGCCTTCCCCAGGTGGTTGTGGAAGGTGAACTTGAGGTTCAGGAAGGAGTGTTGTTTCTGCGTTAATTAATTTTGCATGTGGAGCATCCACAACCATTTTTTGTCTGCTTTGGCTGATGTGGCTAATTAATCACCTTAAGTGTCTGTAAACAGGAGATTTTTGCTCTCTGTGGCATCTCTTCTCCACCTGCTGTAGACCAGCCTGTGTGAAGATATAGACCTGTAGCATCAGAGGAATTACACATTTGGTAATGGCTGTCATGTCTGCACTGTAACTGTGAGAGTCATAACTTAACCAGCTTGGGTGAAGGCTAAGAGGCATGTTGTATTTTCCTGGCACTGGAGAAGGTTTTGCTGCTGAATGAAGGAAGTATGACACTAGGAGGTGGAGATATCAATAACAAGAGTTTTTGTATTCATGTGAGTTAGCTGGGGGACAGAAATGTAAAATGATTAAGACTGAATTTTGACATGTGCAAGCTGAAAAGTCAAGTAGAAAGGGTTTTCCACAGAGGAATTCCTCCTCTTGCATCTGCTTAAGGCCACTGGACTGGAAAGGCTCATCTGATCCCATCCCTGCTGCTTTAGACAGCAACATATAGTCCTATATAAACCAGTCGTACTTCTTGACCCTGTTTTAGTTGTTTTCACAGCTCCATTTGAGCAGCTGTTACAGAACTTCCCTCTGATGGTTAAAATCCACCTTATTTTCAATGCAAATTTCCTCACAAGTTGGCTTTGCACAAGGGCTCAAAAGCCCCTTTCTCCCTTGTGTATCTGTCCCCCCTTTATTTATACAGAGCAGTCATATCCCCTCTTGGCTTTCATTTATTTGGCTTAAACAAGCTTTTTAATCTCATTTTTTTAAGGCAGGTTCTCTGTTCCCCTAATTACTCAATCCAAGGTTACTTCTGATAACAAGCAATGGGGTGAAGCAGTATGTCAGCTATCAGATCTCCATAAAAAAAGGCATCAGGGTGCTGCTGTTAAAATCTGCATTTGTTCTCTACCTTGTCTCTATAAAGTTAAAGTCTCCCATAATTACTTAGTTCCTGATATATTTTCTCTTTAATAATAGTAATGACATCTCTATCCAGACTGAAAGCCAAACCTGTGGAGCTACACTAGATCTCTGTAGTTCAATTCTGGTGGAGTATCTTACACCTGCCTTCCAAAAGCTCTCTCTATCCCAAATGATTCCACTTTATTTATACATATTTTATTTCTTCACAGTCTACTGCAGCGTTGTTACTGCAGCATTGTTACTACAGCATCCCCCAGGTTTACCTTTACTTTTATGTGCCCAGAGCAGTGCATACTTCCATTGTCAGTGTCCCAGTCATAAATGCTATTTCTACAGTGTTCCTGTTATTCACTCAGTAGCCCATTTCAGGTCCTGCCTGGTTTTTCTGTTTTTTCCCATGTTCTCATTCATGGTATTAATTGCACTGATGCGATTATTTGTCTCCAGACACTTCCAGCTTCACAGAGGCCTTAGGTGCGCTTTTCCACCAGTTATACTACCAATAACACCACTCTTATCTGCCCACTGGCCAACATCCTACCAACACCTTTTCTATATTTGACCTTCCCATTTTCATGCATTAAAATCAGATGCAAAAGTTATGTAAGGTTTTTCCAGTTAACTATCTGACAGAGAAAATAAAAGACAGGAAGTTTTCACATTAACACCATTCACAGATACATACTATATGTTACTTCATCTAGCTCTAGACACCTGTGTCTCCTCATTTCCATATTATTTGTTAGCATCATGGGCTTTTCTGTTTCCACTTCCCAGTATATTGCAGAAGTGAAAACATACCATTATCTCCATTTTACACAATGTGTAGTGGAGGCACAAGGGTGCAGATCAGATTCCAGAGGTCCTTGGTGGAATATGAAATTTCTGCCTTCTAATCCATGCTCTGTGTTGCTCCTGCACTGGAATGAATAAGCGTCTCTGCTCCTGGGAAAAAAACCCAACCAAACAAAAAAATCAACAAAAAAACCATAACAAAAACCCCAGAAAATTAAAAAACAAAACAAAACAAAAAACCTCACAAAACAAAACAACCCCCTCCAAAGAAAAAACTCCAAACAACCAAACCAAAAACATAATAAAAGAGGAAATACTGAACTTTGGGGGAAATGCAGAAAGCAGTTATAGTCATAAATGAGTTTGAAATAGTATTTCTTTAATTCTGTAAATGGAACCAAATCCCTTTTGTTCCTTTTGTATTTCTGCTATACGAGGCATGGCAGGAATTAAGAGAAGATTTTAAATGAAAAGACTGGTGCAAGGCATGGTGCAAATGGGAGCCTGAATGAAATCAAAACTATCGAAAGACTTTGCCCAGACATAAGTTCTCCTGCAACATGTTAAAATGCAAGCTCCTGAATCTTCACCCCAAATATGAATGCAATGCCTCTGAATATCTTGCCTAAGAAATTGTATCTGAACATTTTCTCCAGAATTGTATTCTGCTGCATAGTACTTGAAAGCCAAATTTCTATGAAGTTTTGAGTTTCCATGTGTTGAGATTAGTTAGAGGCTTCTTCAGATGCTCTTGTGTTTTGAAGTCTTGCCTTGGCATACTAGGAGGAGGTCAGATATTGGCTTCTGCCCTGGCTGGAACATACAATTTTTGAAGTTCATGGGAGCAACTTGTACTTATCCATACTACCCATATAGGTAAGGATTGTGTAAATGGTGAGACTGGGTGCTGGTCATTTGAACAGGTTTTGCCAATGTAGCATATGTATGAGACTACCAGTTCCTCTGTGTTATAAATATCTCACTGACCTGATAACACTGAAAAGAGCATATGTAGAAGAATAAGGAAATACACTCTCCTGGTATAAATTGCAGCAAGAAGATTTAGGTTACACATCAGAGAAAAAAAATACTTTTTAATGGGAATGACAGTTAAGTACTGGAATAGACTGTCCACAGAGACCATGGGCTCCCCGTCAATGTAAGGACAGGTTAGACAAATATCTGCCACAAATGGCTATTACAAGGCTTTGGCTTCCCTTTGGAGGAGAGAAAAGCCACTGTTAAGAATTAGTTTCAGGGAGCTAATAAGATACACCTTTCATTAAAGATGTGCATTAATATACTGTAGAATACTTTCCTACTGGTTGTATTATACCGTGGTGAAAGCAGTTTTCCAGCCTGCTGGAAGGTTTTTAGAAGGCTCTCAATTTCCCCTTGCATAAGCAATCTTACCTTTTGTCTGCATGGGATAGCTCATATACTTAGGCAAACCAATAGCATACATGATTGACTTTTGGCTCTACAATAGTTTCACTTTCTTTGCAAGTGTATTGGACTTCTACTTCCAACAGCTTGTTTTCCAAAGTAGTAACTTACATTTAGGGTAAAAGTTAGCTACTCAATACCTCCAGATTCATTCCCAAATCGTGACTTTTCTTTCTTCTTAATGTGGTACAGAGAGAACAAGGGGATATTAAGGTGAAATTCTATATTATGAGCCCTACCCTAGAATACAGGAACATACCCAAGGAGTAGAGACAGTGATCTGAAAGGATGTTTTAAAGATCCCTAGCATCCTTACTTTTGCTGATTCTGTGACCCTCCAGGGCTCCTAGTGGGAGTTTGGATTACTAGACTCTGATTGGAGAACACCCAGTAGGTCTTGACACTGCAGGGTGACAAATATGTAGGATGCCTAGGATGGTTTATTTTTTCTCCTTTTGCTGAGGCAAGCACTGAGCAAAATCTAAGTAATAACAGTTCACAAGCTGTTAATGCCAAATACCCTGAAAATTCAGAAGTGCCTTGCTCTGCTCTGCACAGCTTGGCAGGTTATATTCTTTAAGAGTAGGCATCATTACCTGGACAAGTCTGTGACATTTAATTCTGTTGTTGCTAACCTCTGTCCTCACAGTGAATTGCTCCTTCCCTCTTGTGGTAGATAATCTAGCATACAATGCACATTAGTATTTTCTTTCTCTTTGTTTGTCTCCATCCTCTGCACATGGGTTGTTTTTTAGTATCCTTACTGCCCTTGCCCACATGTTCCTTAAGCCGTGTCTTCTGTAACTACATGCATATACATTTGATACATATATACATATATTGCATACTTTAGCATGTAAAGAAGTCTGCTCCCTCTTAATTCACAAAGGTTTTCTGACTTTGCTTACTTTTATCTATACGTCTGCAGGTATAGCAAAAAAAAAAAAAAAGTACTATTTGCATGTATTCTTGAAATACTTCATAGTTAATTTGAAAATTAAGGTCAGATTATTCCCTTACATCCTGTTTTTATTCCTTTTGGACAATTTGGAATTATTTTATTGGGATAATAAGGAAAGGACGTGTACAACTATTTGCAGGTTAGGTGCTTCAGCTCACAGGAGGCTGTGGCAAGACTGTCATTGTCATCCTAATTTCATAATGTTGTCCATGTAGTACAACACTTTGAGACGTGCCTGGCACACAGCCTTATGAACTCCCCCTTCTTTCCCAGGGAACTTCTGGGTAATTATGAATTGGGTTTGCCTATCTGATCTAATTTATCACTTAGGGGTTTCTATCATGCCTATTATTGTGATATCTAAGTGCTGCTGAGATTCTGCAAGATGTCTCTTTCATCAACCATTTGTTTCTATGATAAGTTAATGTTACTGAGCTAAAGTCTGGGATGTTCTGTGCAGCATCTTAATCACCGGTCCCTACTGAGCCACATTTGTGCAGTTACTCTGCTTATCTGGTGGCTTCACTGAACTGGTTTTGGGGGATTGGAGCTCAGTTACTTGAGGGCTAAAGTTGCACTTCAGAAATCTCTGGCTCAGATGATGATAAATTGGCCTGCTTGGTCAATGAGTGGGAAGTCCAAGGCCGAGCATATTCTGGTTGAGCATGTCAATATATGCTCTTTATTCCATCAGAAACGCACTCTCCACACCCAGGCTTAAACTTCAGCATGAGTGCAGATCATCTGCTGTTCTAGAGAACACTATGTGTCTTTTATGGACAAAAAGGGCCACAGGTTCCTGAGGTTCACAGTCCTCCAGATTTGACCTGTAGCTCAAACTGTATTTAAAAATTAAAGCAGCTCCTCCCTGTTGCTTATCTGCCAGTTGCCGGAGGAGGAGAAAGAGCGAGGCAGAGATAATTTTCTTCACCAAGATGCATAGAAGCCTTTATTTATTATTTTACAGCTCTTTTTATACCCTTTTAACCTCAAGGGAATTGGACAAGAAGCCAGCCACCCCCTAGGGTGATTGGCTGGGGTGCCACAGCACCCATAGTCAAAACATCTCTCTACCATTTTACAAAAAGCTGCCACCAAGGTCACAGCTGGTTGGAGTCTTTGCCATCCCACATGAAGGAAAATTCCATGCAGTAGTTATTTTAGCATCCACACCTCCCTGTCCACTCAACAGCAAAAAATAGAGAAAAATAAGAAAACTAGTTGTGTACCCTGCTTACTAGTCCAAGTAATGTGACTCCATAGGTGGAGGGAGTATTAGGAGCAAGTTCTCCTTATATTTTTTTACCAACTGCTTGTTGTAAGGGCCCTTGGGAAGGTAAGACCAGCTGCCTGGCCATTTCACTCCCTTCTTACAAAACATAATGTTTTGCCTTCAGTGGGGGGCTGTAATCATGCTGAAGGAGTGATTGAGGAGGCTGCTGTCTCTGGGTGATTTCTTCTGCCTTTCTTCTCCCTGCACAAGCCCCCGGAGTGGATTTTTCTTTCATGGCCAGATGAAGCGTTTGTTTGCTTGTTTTGAAGGTGACAAGTGTTTAATGTGAATTCTAGCTGCTCTCAAATGCCAAAACCCAGCTGGGCTTTGAGTTTCACAGAATAACCACTGACACCTAATGAGTCTCTAATAAGTTCTTCTCCCTCCTGTCTTGTCATTTAAATAAATAAATGATTGAAATTTGGGGGTGGTGGAAGTGTTATTAGGATTTTGTGGAACACAGCTTTTCTGTTTACCCACCAAGCAGGTACACTACTAAGAGCAGTTGTGCAAGCTTCCCACACATTCCCACACTGCATTTGCCATCAAGTCAGTGTGTCTCAGCCCTGGCCTGGAGGGCTCTCTTTGAGGATCATGCAGGAAAGTTATTTCTAAAGCCCAGTTAGTTTCTTGCCCTCTCAGCTTCAGCTGCCAGCCAAGGTGCTAATTAGTGTCAACTGTGATGTGGGGAATTGAGAACAAAGGCAAGACTTTGATAGTTGAAAGTATAATTGATGTTCAGGTTGGTTTTTTTTCTGGAATTTTTGAAAGGAATGGTCTACCACGGGCAGTGGGCGTGCTACATGTATCATCTCTTCAGGGACTGGAATGGCTTCAAATAAACTCTTATTTGTGGCAGTAGGTATAAGGCAACTAAGTCTCACCTCTCTTTTCTGACCACTAAAGATATGATTTCTGTTTGCTTAAGAAATGGAAAACGAAAATATTTTCAATTCCAGTATATCCTTATGGAAATAATATGTGGGGCTTTTATTTTATTTTTCATGTGTTAAACACAGCAATTCCTTGTTTTCAGCTAAGATGTGTAATCAAGCTATTGTGGAAGGACAGAGCGGGTATTTCAATAAGGCCTTAACGGGGGATAGCAAGAACTACTACTGGCAAATGTCTCTGTGTTCTTCTGTGAAGACACTCCTGAAAATGCAGAACACTTTCCTCCTCAGATGCCTGTTTCTTTAAAGAACTCAGTCCTAGATAGGAATTGGCAAGCTTTTCCCAAAAAAGCAATTCTGGATAAAATCAAGTTTCACTAAAATGAATCTCTTTGATTAACTTCACTGAAAACAAATGCAGACAAAATTTTGAAAAAATAAAGGAGTTCTGGTTTTACATTTTCAGGTGAAGTATTTAAATTGATCTGTTTCAAAATGACATTTGTTTTGATATTTGTATATATTTCTGTTTTTATTTAGTAGGAAAAGAAACAACATTTTTACTGTGGCTGAAGTCAACATTACAGGAGACAACAAGCTACATACCTATTGTTTGGTTAAGAAAGTTGTCTCTTTGACCATGGTGATGATATCTCCCTGGTCATCTACTCACCATCACAGATGGTGAGACCATCACATAGATGTTACAACCCAGATATCTTTATTGTTCTCCAATTCCCCCTAGTTTGAACCTATTTACTTAGAGCCTTCTCTTCAGAAATGTTCTTATCTTACATGAGCCATAGCATGTGTGCGCCACATTGGTACTCCTGCCCAGGCCTGCAGGAGCTGTGGTTGATGCAGATGGATGGGGCAGCTAGAAGTTTATCTTCTATGATTTGTGTCTCCACAGGTGGGGAAATGGAAGGAAAAAAAGTTGCAGATGAAGTATTATGTGTGGCCTCGTTTTGAGCTGTATCCTGACTCTGAGGAACGCGAGGATGATCACCTGAGTATTGTGACCTTGGAAGAGGCACCGTTTGTCATTGTGGAGAATGTGGACCCCCTAAGTGGCACCTGCATGAGGAACACAGTCCCTTGCCAAAAACGCATAGTAACCGAGTATGCACCTCTGGGCTTTTCTCCTCCTATAGGGCTCTATCAGCAGAATGTAGAGTCTGTTAGGTCAATACCATCACACACTGATAATCATTTTTAGAAAAGTCACCTCTGTTTGCCCAGCCTGGCCTGTGTCCATTCATGACTGACCCCTTTGGGGAAATCATTGTACCACCTCCTTTCACCAGCGCAGATAGCACAAGTGAAGTTCTTCATATTATATTGTGGGAGGGTGTGGGCATACTGACAACATGTATCTCCCTTAAGGGAATCTTAAATCTCCCTTAAGGGAATTAAGGGAGTTTTCCCCGGTCTTTTAACCCATTGTTATTGTGATGGTTCAGGAACAAAACCGATGAGGAGCCAGATTACATGAAGAAATGTTGCAAGGGGTTCTGCATTGACATCCTCAAGAAAATCTCGAAATCTGTCAAGTTCACCTATGACCTCTACTTGGTGACTAATGGCAAGCATGGGAAAAAGATCAATGGGACGTGGAATGGAATGATTGGAGAGGTCAGCAACAAAGTGAGGCCATGGTGGGCTTCATCTCATGGCTAGGTGACATGGGTCAGGTTTGGTCTCCCATCCATTATATGGTCTCCTTCTGGAGCGGGAACAGAGATGACTCTATAGAAATGGTTGGCCTGGATTCTTTCCTGGCACTGAATTAATCTGCTGTGACACTCTGACCATGACTAATTTTCCTATTTGACGATTAATTGTTATTCTTTATAGTGTCACAAATTTGGTCTTCACAGTCAAATAAAGAGGGTGATAACCATTCACTGGAGAGACTGCAGCCTACATTATGTTTAGATCACGTATAAGGTGCATAAAGAATGAAATAAGACTTTGCAGTGTTCAAGGGAGGAGAAAGCAAGGACAGAAAAATGAGATAAGATGTCTTCTCAGTGGATGATGTGTTTATCCTAAGACCTCCGTGGATTTATTTTTTATACACATACCAGCTTTGAGGAGAAGATTAACGTCTATAGATTTCCTGAAAGAAGAAGGTGTCCTGATGAAAGATTAGGAAGGAGAGATAGGAACAGTATAGGGAATGGGATTACAAGAATGAAAAGGCTGTGTGGAAAGGCAAGAAGGAGAGAAGGAGCTTGGCTGTGGCACTTGAGAAGTGCCTCAGGTCTGTGTGTGATCTCTTTCTTTCCTCCCTCCAGGTCGTCACCAAACGGGCCTATATGGCTGTGGGATCTCTTACCATTAATGAGGAGCGTTCAGAAGTGGTGGATTTCTCTGTGCCCTTCATTGAGACAGGAATTAGTGTCATGGTATCACGTAGCAATGGAACAGTCTCACCTTCTGCCTTTTTAGGTATCATTTTAATCTAAAATTAAAACTTCACCCCATGTTCATCAAAAATTAGGTGAAGGTTGTTTGTGATTCTTAGCCTGAAAGTTCCTTTTTGGGAGTACTAATGGGACGGGTATATAAAAATAAACTGTGATGTTTTAGTTCTAAATCCCAAGCAAGCAAAATCCAGGCAAATGCAAATAGGAACTGCCTAGGAGTTCCAAAGCATTTCTCAGCAATTGTATGCATAATCTCAGCAAAGAATGAGCTCACTCAGAATTCTCATCTACTCAACTAATAGCATGTTCAAAGAGTTTAGATCAGAAGAAAACTGATCCAAACATTATAGGTGGTGTGCCATTGTACTTAGTAATAACAATTAGCAATAAATTGTTGTATTCAGAGAGAGACATTATTTGTAAAAAAGGTATTAACTTGTCTTTCTCTTGACAGAACAATTGGTGGAAGTTAGAGAGCTAATAGAGGTTTTCAAGAAAAGTTGAACCATCAATTCCATGCTGACACTGTCTTCCAGTAAAATGATTTCCAATGACCACTGGTGGTAGAGGGTGATAAGAGAATACAGAAAAATGATACAGTCTTGCCCCAAGACTTCCATGTCTTTCTAGTATCTACTATTTGGCTGTATAAAATGCTTTATGATGCAGCATAGTCTATGAGTTATATAATTACTATCTGCTCTCTGCCAGCATCCTGAGATGATTTACAAACAGAAATAACTTTATATGGGTATAGACATTTTTTGCAAATCTTTCTAAGTAGGAGTTTCATGACTACTCACACTTCAGCAGTTTTTGCTTTTAGCCAAGTACACCAATATTGCTGGAGTACATAAAAGCAACAATAAAGTTAACTCCAAAATTTTAAATTGCAATTTAACTGAGGTTGCAATTTTGGTGATAGTCTGGAGCAGAGTTCTACATTTCTTTGATCTGGTTCAGTCTCATCTTTATCTCTTTGGGCTTGGAGAAAGAGAAAGCCTGGCAGAGATCAAATGTGAAGAATATGAATGCTTACATTTCTAGAATGAGTCAGTGTTCCCATTGCTGCAGGAATGGAATAGCTGAAAAAAACCTACTATTATTATGGCTGAACCTCAGAAATTTGGAGATGCTCTTTGGCTCAATAGCATTTTAGAAGTTGGATGCTTGTCTGAAAGTCTGCCAGCAATGCCTGATTCTCCCCACTCTCTCCAGATGGTGCTGGAGGACTTCCTGGGAACAATCTTTTATCAATGCATTTTATTTTATCAATGCATACCACAATGGCTGCATTTAGTTCCAGATGGAGCCATGTGTCACAAATGTAACAGTAAGAGGAATGGAGTCATTAAAGAGACAGAAATTACACTTAACCCAATTCAAGTAGTTTTTCAGACTTGGGTCAAAGCTTGTTGTAACTTCTGTTTTTCCCCAGTCCAGTTTGAACTGAACTCTCACTGGTGTACTCTGGAAAGTGAATGAGGTGAGGGAGAGGTGAGGTGGTTATTAGGTCTTTCATCATGGTTTTCTTTTCCTCTCCAGAGCCTTTCAGTGCTGACGTATGGGTGATGATGTTTGTGATGCTGCTTATCATCTCTGCGGTGGCCGTCTTTGTTTTTGAGTACTTCAGCCCTGTGGGCTATAATCGGTGCCTTGCTGATGGCAGAGGTAAGGGGAGTCCCATCTTGCCACAACTATCTCTTGCTTCCTGTTTCAGCTCCTTTGTCAGGGCGTTTCCTTTGCCTTGAACATGATATGGATTTAACCTACTCTGAGCAACACATTCAGGTTAAAGAAGGCAAGGGGATGGAGATGGAAAAGGCTCTGAAGAGAGCAGATGTGTATAATGCATCATTTCCTTGGCTTGGGAGATTTGTGCTGGCTTTCATCTTTGAGGCATGCAACAGCTCCAACTTGTTTCTCATTGAGGGAAAATGGGTCCTGGTAGCTGATGCTGGCAATGCCTACAGTGCTGTGCTCTGTGAGGCAGAGGACTTGGCACTGTCAATCCATGCTTCAGTGCTACATCTCTCTGGAGAGCAAGCTGCTGTGCCAGCCTCCCAGCACAGTGCTATGTCCTCCAGACTCCACATCTGTCACCTGTGCATGTTCCTCCCCAACTTGTATCTCTGACTTGCTAAGGCTGACTGAGAAAGTGGAAAGCTCGTTTCCCTGGGAGTGGATGATTTATTATTTTGCAAGGGCAGCAGGAAAGTTGGGAAAAAGTGAGTAACCCCTCTCTCCAGTTCTGATCTTCAAAAGGCAGCTAGCCCTTCAAACCTTTCTGAGTTTATTGGTCCTTTCAGAATAGTGGGAAAGAGACAGTTACTGGAAAATGCAGTCATTTTTTCCCTGGTCCAGTTCTTTGAGTGAATTTATGCCATCAAATTATAGAGGAGTGGAAAAAAAAAAAAAAAAAAAAGAGAAATATTAATGACAATGCAGGCAGAACCACATATATGGAGAAGTGGAGAACTCTCTCAACATGGAGCTCTAGATGGCCTTTTTGGCAACTGATAATAACCACATGGTTCTGCAGACACAAGCAAATACTGTCAAACCTGTGAATCTCTTCAGAGACATTAATACAAATGTGGAACTGGAAGGAGTTCTTAGTATGTACTTTTGCAGTTATTAATTCAGCTGAACTGCAGCTTAAAGTATCAATATTTCTGATTAATTGTGGACGTACTGCATGACCAGGCAAATATTATCCCTGATAGATGCAACACGAAGATGTGGGAATCCACTGCAGTGGCTGCAATACTTGTTTGGTAATCAGTGCTCTGGCTAATGATACTTTGGCTCCATTTGAACTAGCCTATGACAGTATAGCCCTGCACCCCACATCCGCATTTTCTCTTTATGGACACCCATATTTTCTCTCCAGGGTCAGGTAAACATGCCTTGATTTAGCCCCTAAATGATGTTATGTTGTTGGTTCACTCAAAGTTGGAGATGTCAGAAGAATTCTGGATCCCTGGTTTGGATCAGAGACTGTCTCGGTTTGTAGATGACAAAGTAACTGTGAAAGACCTTGTACCCATGTGTCTTAGGGCACGTTAGATATAGAGGGATATTAAACTACCACATCAGCATGTAAAAGATAAGGACTGCCAAACCATGTTTCTTAAAGCAGCTTTGTCCCCCTGGTGGACAGTTTTACCAGGTGATGATTCTGCCTTGAACTTGGTGTGCAGTTCCCAGGGTGCAAGATGAGCCCCTTACACCTTTCAGTTGTGTTTAGAGTAACACAAGTAATGCTTTCATATGATCTATACTACTCATGGGTTAGGGGTTTGGAAAGGAGTGTCAGATCTTTCTTCTCTTTTTTTTCCTCTGCTGGAGCCAGCCTTAACCACAGGCAGCAGCCTTAGGCACCAGTCTACCCAAGAGAGGAGATAAAGCATGGGTTGATAACCCAAAAGGCTGACACCATTTGAAAAGTGAGATCTTTGTACTCCCAGAGGGCTCTCACCCTAAGAGGGTCTTAGTTTCTGAAGCAGGATCCTGCTTCAGGAACTGCATCTGTACTCTCCCTGACAGCTCCTCTTGTGCTCAAGCTGAGCAAATTTTGGTTTGGGTTCCTGCTAGTGGAATCATCATATGCTGAGGATATAAGACTGCCGGGAGACAGGTAGGATTTCACAGGTTTTGAAGAATAGTGCTTCATGAGCTCACATGGCTTTTGGAGTATGAGTGAGTTTCCATGCTGAAAAGTGCATGAGAGGGAAATAGTTCTTAAAACACTGGATCTGCTCCTGGACTGTCTGGGGCGGAGCTTCTGATTTTCATGAGATAGACCAGAGTATATGTCACTGTTAGGTACCTTAGACACAGAACATGGGGAGAGGGAGCTGTGTCTTTCTCTGGCTTGTGTGTCTTCAACAGACTGGGTAATTAAACCCCCTTGTAGAGTCCTGTTATTTCAGATGGTGCTCTTCCTTGCACCTGTGGAAGTAGAGTGAAGGCCATGTGTTGCACAGGTGTATGCTGGGAGTTCAAGGACAACATCACTGTTGAATAGCTAGAAATGAGGATAGAATTTTTCTGAGCAAATTCTATTTCTGGTGAGAACACTTGAACTGAAATGGAGTATTTTGGCTTTTAGATACTCTAATCTGATTACAAAAAGCCCTAGTATAAGGTTTCAGCAGAAATCTTTGAGACAGAATAAATATGGAAGCCTGAGGACATTTTTTAAAAATCATTTTTCAGCATCACGATTTGCTGAGATATGGTGTCATGAACATTGGGGGGTGCAGCTGCAGACATTCAACTCACATGTGGGAACAAATGCTGCTCTTAATTCTGAAGTCAAGATGCATATGTGAATAGAAATGCAGACCACTTACTCTGAGATGCTCACTGTGGGATCCTTTTTCTCAATCACTCTAGAGCCAGGAGGTCCCTCTTTCACCATTGGCAAAGCTATCTGGTTGCTGTGGGGGCTGGTGTTCAACAACTCTGTGCCAGTGCAGAATCCCAAGGGTACCACTAGCAAGATCATGGTGTCAGTGTGGGCCTTCTTCGCTGTCATCTTTCTGGCCAGCTACACTGCCAACCTGGCTGCCTTCATGATCCAAGAGGAATACGTGGACCAGGTGTCTGGCTTGAGCGACAAAAAGGTAATGGATCTACCCAAATCCCCAAAGCAGCCTTTTCCACGGAAGAACCTGCTCTACCCTCTCTTCTTTCCTTTTACTGGGCAAGTGGTTGGTTTTTTCAGTCACATCATAGCTTTAGTCCCTAGCTTAAATAGCGCAAGTGCTCTCTGTTGGTCTTCAGTTGTATTTTTACATTTTTAAGCACTTCAGGAATTAATTCAAAACAGAACTGAACTGTGCATGCTTGCATGATCCCAAAACACACCTTGATTGTCAGCAAGAATAAATTAATGGAGCTTTAGAGACTATCTGTGTAATGGCTGTAACCTGTTTTTTCAGAATTAACTAATTTGTCTATTCAGGAACACTGGTCATTAGGCTAGCAGATTTGTTGTTTATTTTGGGGAAAAGGTCTGCCCATGGGGCTGAATCAGTGTGGCTTCGATGGTTTAGTATTGCTTGCATTTGAAGTTATACTGTCATTTTTTGAGGACTTTGGAACCTTAACACAAGAAATCATTTCCTGTTCAGAGTGTGTTTCACTGCCTTGTTTACATGCACTGCGTTTCGTCCTCATGGAGCATTTGCTTTTGCTGGGCTCTGCACACTGAGGATTTTGAAGAGATCATTCATGCATGCAGGGTAGCACTGTCTGGTTCATGAGGGTCTGAAGCATTGCACACTGTTTTGGTTTTGTTTTGCTGCAAGGTTACTTGCAAGGAATTGAGAGTTGTGAGGCCCGATTGCCCATGCTGAGTATGTTACTCCATCAATGGGGCTGCTTAAGGGGTGGTGTTGTAGGGCAACCAAACAGCAGTAGGTCACACACACTGCTATTGGGGATAGCAGCAAGAAAGGACTGAGAATGTCAGCTGTTGCTGGACTGGTTATAGTTAATGTCTCTTTTGTCCCTGTGATAGTCTAGAAATAAATTGTGGCCAGGCCCCCTGTGTATACAGTGTCCTGTGCAGCAGGAAATTCTCTGGTGGAATAATTTAAAGAGATTTCCCCCCCCTTCTTTTTTTGTTGTTGTTGATTTTTTCCTGGAATGAAATATGACACTGAATAATATGATCCATGCAGAGGTGTTCCCATAATTTATTTTAATTTAATCCTCAATTTGTTTCATGCTATCTCCACACTTGCAGTGTACTGGTGGAGGGGAGGTTGCTTTCTGACAGGCGGAGGTTATTTTGGAGACTCCTTAGAAGCTGTGGACTTTCTCAGAATAAAAAATACTGTTCAGAACCAGCCAGCCCTATCAGAGTTAATGTTAATTTGTCATCATTAGGTTTTCAACTGTCTGAGGTAAATGGGGTAGTTCATACCTGTGATCTATTGTTTCAGGCTGTGCCTGGGCTCATGGAGAGAGACAAGCTTTCATTCTCATGTTTTTCAAGATATTCTTCATACCTGCAGAGATATGTGCATGAAATATCAATTGAAAGCGGTTACTCCTGGAGCTTCACAGAGCCTTTGGATACAAGTTTCTGTGCCTATTTTAGTCGTTTTCACTGTAGGGCCACCTGTGTATTGGATTGAAGTAGTTTTCTTCTACTTTTCTTTGTGAACATAACTGTGTTTGCTTTTGCTGTCCTAAAGCGTATGTGCTGTGTTTCTTGGGGAAGAGAAAGACCACAGAACATAATCAGATCATCGTGGTATGCTTCAAACACATCAGCTAGTGCAAGTGCAACATTTGGGTAAAATTACGACCTACTAGAGCATCTGAAATCAGATGAAAATTGGCTGGTAGATACTGAAGGCCAACTGCTGCCTCTGGACATGTGGAACTAACTACATCCAAAAGATGTGAATGAATGATCTACTGTGCTCATGGATTTCCACTCTCTGAACAGGCAGAGGGCCCTGCAGAATTTGAGAGCAGCCATCCAGGCATCTGTTGTGCTGTTTCGAGATACCCTAGTTTGGGAGGAATTCACTCTTCTGAATTTCTTCTTTTCCCTCTTCCAAAACCTGCATACTGCTTGCAGATCACTCACCCCCTCAGTGCACTGCTTGGCTGGGATGCAAGGTGCAGCTATAACCAAGGCAGATGGAGGTGTGCTATGCTCTCTACCTCCCTTTTTCTGCCTGCTTAAATTACCCAGTTTAGACTTTCAAAGGAGGCAGTCACTGATCAATGCTAGGTGGCCAAGAGGAATGACTATAACTTCCAGTCTCTTCTATGTTCAATGTGTGATCTGGTGTCCAGAGCAGAAGTGAGGCAGATCAACCTCCTGGTCTGCTACATCAGCTAGCAAGGGCATCTGTATCCAGCACAAAGTGTCGGCAGAGATGGTAAATCCAAGCTGACAGGCAAAGAACTGGTTATTTTAAGGGATATTGTTCCTACTTGACTAGACCCAGATCTGCTTGCAAATGCCTCTGTAGCAGGACAGTACTTGGTGAAGGTGTCCCACTGGAACTGTACAGCAGCCAAAATGCCAGATGCACTCACAAAATCCATTATAGTCTGGCTGGGGAATGCTTGTCAAGGTCAGGCTGGCTACACTCTGCAACAGCTACCCTGAGAGTCTCCTTGGACCCTCTTCCTTGGGCCTTGCCTGGAAAGTACCATTCTGAGAGGTGCCTACTGCTGCTGACCTGCTCCTTCCCCTGAAAAGCAGGCTGAAATGTTCCAGATGTCGAAGGACATGGATGGTGTCTTGGCTGTGTCTAGGTATTTACTTTCTAATGACATGCAAGTCAATGACTAATATTATGTCCCCACTGTGCTCTGTAGATGCTTGAGCAGACCTATCTGAAGTTGGCTAGAGCAAATACCTCTGAGCCAGGGTAGTAGTTTGGACTACGGGTGGCTGGAAGCTACCTGTACTGAGGTCAGTGATCTCTGCCACTCTCTCTGGCCCAGGTGATGCTCACTCTGCTGAGTGCCACCATTTTGTGCTCAGCTGGCTCAAAACTGGTGCCACAGCTGACCCAGGAACCCAGTTCAGGATGGCTGCTAATTCCCCCATGTTAACCCTTGCAGCTGCTGAATCATACATCAAGCTATGGCACTTGGTGCAGCTGTGAGGAGTTTGAGGAAGGAGAAACCTCCTTCTTCATGAAGGTTTCACTGACCCACTGAGTTCTGCAGGCAAAGCTCTTCTCTGACAGCATCTCCCTCCCAGCTCCCTGTGTTCGGTGTGTGCTGAGCTGCTCTTCTGCACCAATGACAAATCAGCACCTGCCACCTCCACACATCCACCTTGTGCAGCAGATGAGCTGGATGTGGTCCTGGCAGGGGCAATGCTGTGCTGGCTGTGTCACCTTCCCACCCAGACCTCTGTCCCTTGACAGCAGCGCTGGGAAGCCCAGCCACAGCATCACTGCATGTACTGCAGGGCTGCATCCATATGGGGGGCTGCTGTAGCAGCTGTAAAAGCCCTGGTGGTAATATGACCTGTAGCAGAATATTGCAGTCAGCTCCCGGACTTCATCTGCCTGTAATCAGGAGATAAACCCCAATTTCCAATAACGGGTGAGCTTCAGACACATTAGAGAAACAAGTGCCTGCAGTATTTCAGTCTAACAAAGGCAATAAATACAGGAAAGATGATATCAAATGAACTAACGTGTGAAATAATCTAATAGCTATATGTAATTTCCATTCGTATAAATAGTAATAGAATAAAAGCAAATGTGGGCAGCCAGCAGGTCATTTAAATGAAATAATTTAGAATGCAGTAGGTTAATAATTAAAAAAATAGTACCCATGCCTATAAATTAGTTTGAGATGCCAAAGAAGCTAATAAAGTATCAAAATGTAAATTTTGTAATTGACATAAAAAGAAGAGAAATAGATTTCTGCACGTTTACAAATTAATACAGATTTCTGAAATTTCACGTTTTTGACATATTTACTTTTTAACATCTTAATGAAATGTTGAGACAAAATGGAGCAGATTATTTATACAGAATAGATCATTTTTTTTTCAATAGATACACTTAAAAAGAAAAGTCTTGGAGTTAAAACTGGACAATATTTTACTGAAAAAAAAAACCTGAAGCAATCATAAAGCAGAGGAATATTCTGATATTTGCCAAAATGAGCTACTTGCTCATTTTGATATACTTGAAACAAAATATTTTGTTTGAGATTTCTGATGTGTATTTTTGACTTCTCATTTTCTGAAGTACTACTTCTAAAATTTATGTGCTTTTTAAAAAAAGGGACATAAAGGGTTTTTTTTTGTAACAAAGGAAAGGGACTGAAGGAGATGATTGGAAGACAAAACAAACACATTCTTCTGAGGCAAATGGAACATTTCAGGTTGATACAAAGCAGAAGTCTTACAGAAAAACCTGCAAAAAAGGGATCTGCTATATTTCTGCAGTAATAGATGCTCGGCCATAAAACTGAAAAATGAATTATTTCCCACATTGTACTTTGCAGTACATTAAATCCAAATTATACAAGGACCCCAGATATGTAGAACACTTAAGCATGTGCTTAACTTTGCGCTCATGAGTGGCAACATTAAAGTCAATGGGCTATTATTCACTTGATTGAAGTTAAATGGTTTTCTGAGCTGGCAGCTTTTGTACAACAAATACCTGCTCTGGAGAAGTCTAGGAAAAGGGCAGAGCAGGTATATCTGTTAGCTAGAAATTTTCTAAGGGTACCAAAAATGCAGGTCAGTCTTGTACCTTGTAAGGTCTGTAAGGGGAAGATTATCTAACTGCATGACTTGGAGGAAGTTCAAGCCTTCCACAGGATTGCATGTTTAATATCAACAGACTTTTGTGGTATTTTCACATATTTCTGCGTGGTATGAAGGAAGTTTTATTTCCAAAAGCAGAAAATGCAGTCCTTATGCAGTATGATTTTTGTTGTCAAGATAAATCTCTGGAGATATGAGTTAGCTACACAGAAGTAGAATCATAGAATGTTAGGGGTTGGAAGGGACCTCCAGAGATCATGTCATAGGATAGAGTTGAATTTCTTTCCACAGTGCTTCTTGGGGGGGATCTTAATATAAATAAGTTGAACTATGTTCAGTCATTTGCTTAAATATGGCCTTTAGATACAACATTAGTGGTACTGACTAGTAATATAAACAGCATTGGTTCATAGTGAAGTGTAGAAAACTCAGAGCTCTGATAGTCTGAAATTTTATACCTTAAAATCTGATTATTTCTCTGCACCTCTTTGTAAATCATGAGTTAGTATAGTATGAATTATTTACAAATATTGTATGGTGCAATATATATCTGCATAATTACATATTATGCAAAAAGTCATATAAATAAATAGCTAATAAAATAACTAAAGCATATTGTATGTTAGTAATAGATCTTTCCAACTAGTAACTTACATTTACTGTGTACATAAATATGATCTCAGATAGTTTTTTACAAGTGTAGATGGGTATATTTATCATAGATTTAGTCAATTTGCAGTCTTTTTATCGTCATGATTTTCATGCTTTCTGAGATCCCTGGATCCCTGAAAACTCTATGACCATGTGCTAAGAACAGATTCAGTAGTTTTAAGGCTATAAATGTTTAAAGTCAGTGGGGTTTTAAGCATGCTTTTCCCCCCACTTGCTTCAGTCCTACTTTCTTTGTTATTCTTTTTTTTTTTTTTCCTGTTCTGCACTGCATAGCGCAGAGTGGCAAGGAGGCTAAGATACGCTTTAGCCTTGGACTCAGTCTCTCAGGATTCTCTCTTTTGCATTCATCTGGAGGGATTTAATGGCAGTAAAAACTTGTAATGGGACTCTTCAGGATTAATGCCAGTTAGATTGCAGTTTAGGTGGGAATTTAAGGTGGTGAAATACAAGGGGAGGGGATAGTCAGAGTCAGACTGTGGGCTTAAGTCGCCCTTGCTAAAAAGGGAGAAATACAACCCCTTGGGCTTTGCCACTGGCATGGATAGGAGCTGATGGATGAGGGATGTCAGCTATGGAGCTGCAGCATGGTCCTTAGCTTGCTGCTTTTTCATTGCCCCCTCCATGCAGTCCTGGCCTTTTCCTGGCCTCAGACACCACTGACTCTTCCTTTTCATCTTCCTTTTAATCATCTTTTGGAGCTAACCCTTTGGTGGCTCTGAGAAAATTTTGTTGCTTATGTGATAATTGTTTAGCAGTCTGGAAAAAGCTGTCTTTGGAGAGTTATGTAAGGGGGGAAGTGAGGGAGGGAGCAAACAACTGTCCTGCTTCTTGCATTGGTATAAGTCAGTGGAGAGGGAAGCAATGAATATTTTTGTGTATTATTTATACGGTGCCATAAATGTACTTGGCACTCTGCAGTTAAAAGACAATAGCTCTGCCACCAGGATTTGGCAACCTAAGAGATGAGAGCTGGCCTCGTTCATCTGAATGATCAGGTTTGAATTGCTGGTGGGAAGGAGATAGGAAGATGAGATCTACAGGATAAAAAAACCCCACACAACAGCCCCCCCTCTGTCCCCTGCTTTGTTTCATTGCTTACACCCAGCAACCATGACAGTTGAAGCTATATGCACATACTTTCTCAGATATTTTTACTTCATTTGATGGAAAGGCTTCTCCCAAGCCTTTGGCTATTCAAGGTCAAACTTCCCTTGAGTCTTGGTGGCCCAGCAGGCTTGCTTGCTTCAGGTGTACCTGCTCCAGTGTGCCAGGACTTGCAAGAGAGTGATATGGCTTTGATTCCTTTGCTGTTGTCCACTTGCAGGTGGGAGGCCAGCTTTGTGCAGGTGGCTGAAGGAAGGCATTATCTCCCATGTCTGGGGCAATGATGGGATGCCCCAGCTGCATTGCCTCTAGTGCCCTGCTTTTTGCTTTGCCTCCTTTCCTACAGAGGTGCTTAAGAAATAGCACTAATGTGATGACTAATCTTTTCTAATTACTTAGATGAAAATTGTGGCCTCAGTGAAGTCTTTGGGAGGTTTCTCAGACTTGTACAGGGTTTCATGCTACTGCCCAGTGGGTGGTATTCACATACAAGGTGCAAGTTAGCTAAGATTAGTGCTCAGAAGATTGGTGGCTCTGACTGCCTTTTTTTTTGTGAGAATGGATGAAAAATTGAATTTCTCCCCATCAAACTACATCCTCTGAATTTCTCAGAGTGTTTCATAATGTGTTAACCAGCTGTCTAATGTGCAAACAAAGCAGATTTCAAACACCTCTGTACTGAGCTGCCACCTCTTCTTTCAAGGTCCTTTTCATCAGTTAATTTTCTCCCTCTGAATGAGTATCTACACTTCTAATGATATTAATATGGGAGTGCTAACTGGCACCTTTCTGCCTTACTAATTTCTGTTTTGTGTTTGTCTGGGATTATTCAGTAAGTACCATTTGCCCCATTGTGTTTAGCTTCCAAGGAAGCTGATTTCCAAGATCAAATACATTTCATGATTTGATACTGGAATAATCAGAGGATTTACACCCTTTACATACATGCAAGCAAAAGTTAAGTGTAATGTAGCTAAGATCCCATAGCCCACTTAATTGCAACAGATATGTCTGTGCCCATCTGATGCCATACCTACTAATACTAGGGCACTGCAAGGAGCTTTTTTCTCTGACTGGTAAAGCTTAGTGATTCCACTACAGATGTTCTCTGGTCAAGCTTGAGTCACACCTAACAGTGTGACTGACTTCAAGTCTACAGCCTGCCAAATGTGTCCTGAGGAACTTTTAAAACCTTATTGTTACCTTTTGGGTAGAAAAACTGCACAGAGACCACATAATGCACTTGGCAGACCCAGAAGACACCTGATTTGTTAGTAGTGGGTGGACTCTGTCCTCATGTGATGGTGTGATCCCAGAGTGGCCCCACAGGCCTGGTATGTTCAAAATGCCTGGGTCAGCAGAAAGGAAATATGGTCCCAGAGTGCACATGTAGGTCTATTTATGGAAGATGTAGGACCCCTTAAATGCCATCTGTTTGGGGCAATGCTGCACTGCCCTAAGTTTTCAGTCTTCTCTGTGCAGAAGCAGCACAGAGCAAGTCTGCACATAGCATTCTAGCTTGCAAAGAGACTGCACAATCCTACTGTGTCCATTGCTCTGACAATAACTGCATGTGATGGCAGCTTCTTCCACCAATTGGATCTCTGCTTTCATCTCAGTTATTTTACAAGGGCAACTATTTTTAAAGTTGCTATATTTGAAATCCTTTTGTTTGCTTTCACCTGCCCCCCCTCACCTCTTCATTGTCCCTAGGTTGCTCTGTTCCCTTCCCTGACCCACACGTGTCCCTGTTTCACCACCAGACATTCACAGGTATTTTCTTTCTTGTTTGTGAGTTTTACCCACCATACATCTTCCTTTAAAAGTGACTTTAATCTTATTCTTTGCCAACTTCCCTGCAGTCAGCTGCACTAACTGATAACTCCTTTCTCAGACTTATCTAGAAGAATTCATGGGTGAAAGCACTATGCAAAGCAAGACCAGAGAATTTGAAACATCACTGGGTATTGAATAATAAGATAAACTACAGAGTTTGAGAGAGCACGAGGTATTTTTATGCCCTCCCCAGAATGACTTGTTTCAGATTTAATGCTGGTTTTGGTTTTGGATTTTACTTTTTTTTGTGTGTGTGTTTATAAATCAAGGCATGTATTGTTTGACTGGAGAAGACAAGAAATTGGGATTTTGCTACTGCGATCTTAAAGCTGATTTCTGCAACTGTGCCCAATAAGCAGGAAGAGTTAATGTGGTGACTTGATTCTGAGATGTGAGGAGGTGGAGGGTAATAGTGTGAGGGAATGCAGAAGAGAGGAAATCACAGCTAGGGTAAAAGTAGGATCTGAAAAGTTGTAGTCAGAAATGACTGTGAGTTGTACCTTGGGAGTAAAAAAGTCTGTAATGTCAAAATTAGGTGATTGTGCAGAGAGTAGAGGAATGCTTTAGAAATTAAGCCTGAGAAGTATCTGTATGGGATATTAATGAATAATAGAGGAATGATCAACACATTCTGTAGTCTTCTCTCCTAAGAGATTATTTTACCAGTGCTATGATTTAGGTTTGCAATATGATTGTGTGCCTATGCTGTTAGCTGGCATGCTCCTAGCTGTAATTCTACTGTAGCAATGTGAAAGTGACAAGCATTGGCATACCAATAGAGCAGGCTTCATCCTGGGAGTTTGTGCAGCACTTCCTCTGCTAGGACAGGTGAAAGGGCACAGTTGTATGGATGTGCCTATGTGCACAATCAAGCTGGATAAAGAAAAAGATACAGAAAAGGCTCTGAAGATGGTGCTGGCAGTGATGATTGACATTCCAGAAACAAACTAGTCACAACCTGAATGCAGATCAGGACAGAGTAACAGCTTTGAAGAACCTGCAAGCTGCAGATGACAGGACTAAAGAGCAGGGGGAAAAGCATATTACATAGAATATTCTATATTACATAGAAAGGCACTGAGAAGAGTAATAATGAGCATTAACTCTTATTATCAGTGCTTTAATTGTCTTGTGCAAGCTTTTATAGTGTAATGTTCTCTCAGAATCTTGAGGTCTTGATCAGATCGTTCTTGGTATGGTGGAGAGCATGTCCACCAGCTAAAGGCAAGTTAAGGAGAGACCTACAAGATATAGCCAAATGACAGCACCAAGAATGGTTGATGGTCTAGATATTACAAATTGCAAAGAAAGACCAAGGAAGCTGTGCCTTTTTAGTCCCAGTGCAAGAACACAGAGAATAAATAGCTTAACAATCTTCAAACCCATCATCTTCAGAGGAGAAGAGACTATTCTGATTTCCCTGTCACTATCCCATAGTGAAGATAACAGATAATATTGTAGTTGAATTGCAGCAGGAAGGCTTTAGTTTGGACGCTTGGAAGAACTTTCCAATAGTAAAGCTCTGGTGTAAGTTGTCCAGGGAATGGGAGAATCTCCAGCACCAGCCATCTTCCACAGCAGGCTGAATGAAGAGCTGTCAGGAACTGTGATGTTTAGCAGAGACCCACGAGACTTGAGAGGGGCAGACCAGGCATCTGCTTGGAGCCAGACACAAGTTTTTGATTCTGTGACATTGCTCATGGTAAAGCTGGGGAATAAAAATTACATATTTTGGGGGTATAAGAAGGACAATCCTCCTTTCTTTGAGTCATCCATTATCTGTGAAGGAGTTAATTTCCTGTCTGAAAAAGAGGATACAGAAGCAGGGCAGGTAGGGCAAGACATATTGCTGTGGACACACACAGACTATGAAGATTTAAGTGTAGGGAAAGAACTACCTTAGAGTTAGACCCGAAAACCACTGACCTACTCTTTTAATTTTAACAAGTTTTCTGTAAACATCCTGACTGGCTTCTCAGGCAATGAAGGAACATGCAAGCTGACTGCAGTGACATGCAGCTGAACCAGAGCAAGAGGGGGCAATCAAGGATGTTTGGGTAATGCAGAAAGTTTGTGCTAAAATAATGCACTCAAGCATGGAATTTGCTTTTCTAGCCTGATGTCACTAAATCTTACATTGCAGCTCACTAATAAATGTCATATTTTTAAAAGGTATTTGGGCTGTGCCACAACAGATATCTGCTTGTTGTACGTCTGCCAGAAGAGCAAGGAGAATGCTGCTTATAGGTACCTGCCCAAAAGGTTGTGTCTGATGCCCTGATGGACAAGTTCAAAGAGTGGTGGGCACTTTAGGCTGTCTGCTACCCACAGCTGCTGACTCCCTGTACTTTTGGTGGGAGAAGCTGTTCTGAGGGCGAAATAGTCCAGTGGCTCTGTATTGAGCTGGGCAAATGTAGATGTCCGTAGCCAATTTAGGAGCACTGAAGTACCCAAAATACCCTCAGATATTTTACTTCTGAGACGGGGACTATGAGAGACCTTCTTGCCAGGGTAAAATTTCTTGGGGCTTCTCAGCTTGACACTTAAAACTTGGATAAATTAACTGAACCCAGAATATCTAACATGGGCTCAAGCTCTTTTGGAGTGGAACCTGGAGACCTTATTTTGGTGGGTCAGAGGTGTGGAGCTTCCTGTGGTAGAAAATGAAAGGAGCCCTCTCAGAGAAGCTATGTAAGGGTAAGGCACTACACATGTACACACATACACATTCACACCAAGTTTTACCAGCTCATTATGTTATCCAGCAGGGGATTATTTTTTTAAAAGCAGTGTAAAAGTAGATTGACTGATAAAAAAGAGCTTGCTGAGTTTGGGAAACTGCTTTCAATGCTATTGGCAAACACTTTACAGTGTAAACAGGGCCTACATCAGGCAGATAAAAAAGTGCAGATGCGCTTTTTGTGTAGCAACCATTTGGTGATAGACATTATATTGAAAAAAAAAAATTTCTCATCAAATTAATTGTGGCCAATTAGACATGACCCTTTCCCCTCATTCCTGAATTCCTTCCAACCACGGCTGCCTGAATGGGCAGAGCTCCTACCACCTGTTTCATTATGCAGATTGATATTCGAACATCTGAGAACAATGCTGCTTTCTGCACGGCATGGCTCCAAATTGCTAATGAAACAGCTCTGCCAGACAAGTCACTTAAACCCACGCTCACTGCTGCTGCCGACAGCTCTTATGGCAAGTTGTGAGGGGAAGCAGGAAAGGGGCTCTCCAATCTGAATGTGTTAATAGGCCCCAGCCTGTGTGTTTATCGCTCTCCAGAACAGGAAGATTTCTACTCTCTGACTCTGAGAGGTTACTTTCCCAAAGCGGAGATTTTATTTGGACTTAGTGCTGCTTGGTTTCAGTTTACAGAATGAAGGTCTGACTCTTCTGTATGCAGCCTCTGGGCTCTCAACACAAACGCCTCATGTCCTGAAGCTACCCTAACTCTTCAGGCATGCTTGGTGTCTGCTTCCCACCTCCATCTCTAGCAGCCACCCCCAGCCCCCATTTGATGGGATTCTAGCTCCAGTAAGATATTTCTTGCACGAATGAGAGTGTGTCGCATCCCCTTGGGTACAAGTGGAGCATCTCATCTTCATGGTGAGCCAGCCAGAGACTGCAGGTGGAATACAGCTCCACCCAGGGCTCTTTGGGAGAAGGGCTGCAGCCGAGCCCTGCAGGTTGCCTCCCAGAATGTCATCCCTTGTGATAGGTAGAGCTGGGCAACAGGACAAGGCTCCTTCTGCAGGAAATTGTGATATGGGGGTCCTACAAATGTGGGCCCTGTATGTCCCTGTTTGTGCTCCCCTTGACTCTCTGCAGCTGGGTTTCCTCAGCAACAGGTGCAGTTGTTTATCTTCCCCTCTATTTTTATTACCACATTTTTTTGCCAGTGCCTCACAGGGCTCTGGTTTGAAGATGCCTTGGACAGAGTAGTAGTGACGTAGAGCTCTAGCAGGAGAAATGTTTACATGAAATGATGGGAGAGTTCTCTCATTAATCTAAATTCTGACCCTTTCTATCAATATCTGTGGTTAATTCTGTTGTTGATATTTACTGAGCATTGGTATTAGGATTGCTTCTGCTCAGGCTGTCTCCGTGTAATGGCCCCTGCACTATGCCTCAGCTTTCTCTGAGATTTCTTTGAGATTTCTTCTAGACCAGCCTGCCAAAGTCTCCTGTTTTCCTGATGCTGACAATTCTGATCCTGGCCCTCTCTTCCAGTCCTTGGGAGAAGCCAAACAAAATGTTTTCCTTAATGATTTCTTTGATAACAGTGTCAATTAACTCTCCCTGTCAAAGATCTCCAGTTCCTCCACCATGTTGCCAGGAGAAGACCCACTCCTTCCCCATCTGTCCCATGTATTTTCTGGGAAGCCTTGTATGTCTTCTTGCTCCTTTAGTATGAACTTTGTGGGACAGGTCAGAAAGATGCATCAGGTTTTGGCCCTGGAGAGTTCTTTGGAGATACCTCTATCCCTGAACTGAACTGTGACTACCCACTGCTGAGCAACAAACATAAGGATTTTTCAGATGCCATCTGCCAGAAAGATGTGTGCATGTACCAATACTACTTCTCAAATGTGAAGAAGTTAGCTGCTTATCTCTGGCTTTATGGACTGTGGAGTCAGATAGGCATCATTGCTTTCAGCTTTGCAAACACCAAAACAGGGGCTGTATGTTCCTCTTAGGCATTCAAGCTAAAGGTCTTTGGTGTGGGTCCCACACAGATCATTTTGGACTGTTCCCTTTCTCATTGTCGACTGGGCTGTGGTTGAAATGTGTGTACATGTGGGTGTATGAGGAATAATTTGCATTTGCAGGCCTGTTCTGACTGAGGGATGATGACTGAATGTGCAGTATGTGGTTTTGCAGAAGCCATCAATTTGGCTTCCTTCTCTAGAAATATGCATTTCCAGTTGCTGAGAACAAGAGCAGGTATGTTTTCACAATATCACAGTATCACAGAGTATTAGGGGTTGAAAGGGACCTTAGAGATCACAAAGTTCAACCTCCCTGCCAGGCAGGATCATAATCTAAGTATTATCTAAGTATAATCTAACACAGGTCACAGAGGAACGCATCCAGGCGAGTCTTGAAAATCTCCAGAGAAGGAGACTCCACAACCTCCCTGGGAAGCCTTTTCCAGTGCTCCATGACCCTTACTGTAAAGAAGTTCTTCCTCCTGTTAAGGTGGAGCCTCTTGTGTTCTAGTTTATAACCATTTCCCCTTGTCCTTTCACAGGGCACAAGTGAGAAGAGGCTCTTACTTTTCCTCTTGACACTTAGCCCTCATATATTTATAAACATTTATCAAGTCCCCTCTCAGTCTTCTCTCCTCCAGACTAAAGAGCCCCAGGTGTCTCAGTCTCTCTTCATAACGCATGTGTTCCAATCCCTTAATCATCCTTGTATCCCTCCGTTGGACTCTCTCGAGCCCAACTTTTCATTTGTTTATTTATTGCCCAGGAGGTTAGAAGTTAAATATGGTATTTTTCACCCCTGGCTGCTAAGATGAGCCCTTGAAGACAGAGGGGACAAAGGATAGTTCAGAGGTGGGATCATTTCACTTACCACAGCTCCACTTGATTCTGTAATCCTCCTTACTCAGGTTCATAGACACAATGATGGAAGCAGACAAGGCTAGAGATTGTAGCACTGAGAATGGAAGGTAGAGGTATGAAATGTATGTGACCTCTTAACACTCTTTGGTCCCAGAAAGAGGCACTCATAGCTGCTGCCCCTCCAAAGGGCATGCTGAAGTTGAGGTAACACCAATGTTGGTCAGCTCTGCCTGCTGCTTGCCCCGATGACTTTGTTGGAGGGCTTTATGGGGATTGGAGGTGCCCCATCTGCTCTCAAGGCTGTATTCTGCAGTCTCAGAAGTTAGTTGCCCACTTTGCAGACTCCTATTTTAGCATGTCAGGGGAAAGAATATATTCCTTTGCGCTTAGTATGGCAATGCCTTTCTTGTGATGGGCCTCCTAAGTTGCTGCTATAATCATCTTGGTAAAAAAGAATACTTTTAGCATGCTGCAGTGATTTTTCTCCCATCAGAGTTTGCTTTCATTACAGGTTTTGATAGCTATGGGTTTGTTTTCCTAAGAGATGTGAGAAAGTTCTAAGAGCCACCTTACTGCCTGTTTTATGCTAAGTGAAACCTCTTGTTTTTGGTGATGTGCCAACCTGTGTTTCAAAAAGACAGTCCTGATGTTTTCTATTGGCTTAAAGCAGTAGGATGTGTTTTTTTCTCACTCATGTGTGCACAGCCCACCTCACCATCCCAACCAAAGAGATTATTCCTTGCATAGTCAGATGAGTTGACTGGTACAGAGGAGGTGATGTGAATGGTGCATTCACCTACCCACAGACACAGCTTCTGGTTGGCCTTATTGCTGAGATGTTGTGGATAAGATACACTGCTTTAGTGGCTTTGGCCTCCTCATCTGAGGTGACCAGGTTTCAAACTGTCTTTGAGCAGAACTCAAGAACAAGACTCATCTGCATGTTTTTTAAGCTATAGCTATAGACCATGGCCATATTTCCACTACAGAGAGTGGCAGTACATGACTGCATATATTCATGTGTCAGGTGAACTGTTTGTTGCTGTTAAATGGGTTTGGTCTGACCATTAGCACATTCTTAGCATGCTTCCAAAGAACATGCAAAATTGCAGTCACAGTTGGGAGTCAAGAATTAGCAACAGGTAAGCTACTGCTTGATATATGAAGAGAGGAGGGGCTTCCTCTCCATCTAACCTACCTTTGCATCTTTTTCTTTACTGTTTATTCATCTTCTCTCTTACAGTTATGTGCTTCTTTCTGTCTGCTGGTTCTGGGGCTTTTAAGCAGTCTTGATAACTGACAGTCTAAATTTCACTGCTCATAAAACCCCAGAGAGCATTGATTATAACTTGAGTTAAGCAAGTGGCATATAAATTCTCACATCCTTGAAGCCATAGAGGAATGTTATGATGAATGTATCTCTTGAGAGTAACAAAAGGTTTGGAGTATTCTGCCAACTTTGTTCTGGGCATCAAATGTTACTAGTGACTTGCAGCCACTAATTGCATTTCATTTGAGACATTTGTCCAAAAGTTTGAAAGCTGATAATTTGTTTGGTGAAGTGGATGTGAGGTGTTCTGAGAGGCAACTCTCCTCATTAATTACTTTTATACTTCAGTCAGAAGCAGGAAATGCAAAGGTATCCACAGAGCTGAAAAAACCCCCAACTTCTTAGTAACTAAATGACAATTTGTGGATCAAATACACAAAGATTGTATTGAAAATCATTTCCTGATTGTCCTACAAAGCCCCTGTTACCTCTTCCCTTGCATTTTTTCCTTTTTTTTTTTTGTCTAACCTACTATTAATCTTTGGTCTTTGGCTGTTTTATGCACTAATCCAGAGTGGACAAAAAGACTGGGTTGCTCAGATTCACTTCTTTGTTCTTGGCCAGTAACAAGAGATGTTTGTGTTTGAAAATAATGCAATAACATGTTCTACATGATAGTAAAATAAAATTAGGACTACCTTGAAATGAGAGTGTGTTCTATTCATATGGCTGCTTCTTGCTGAACGATTGTGAAAAATGTTCTTTTCTGTCTCTTCAGTTCCAGAAACCCAATGACTTCTCACCCCCTTTCCGCTTCGGGACAGTTCCCAATGGCAGCACAGAAAGGAACATTCGCAACAACTACCCTGAAATGCACAGCTACATGGTGAAGTTCAATCAGAGGGGTGTGGATGATGCACTGTTCTCACTGAAGACCGGGTGAGGCTTTCTTCTTCCATGCTTACTTACCACAGAAACCTGACTTCCTTGAATGCTTCTACCAAAAAATGTTTGTGGAGTTTGAAAAATGAGCCTCCATTGTCATTCCATGATTAAAAGTATAGCAAGACAACATATAGCACACAAGACTAATTCTGTGGTGCTCTTAGACAGGTGTTCCTATTGGCATCTGTATAAATTCTTATTTCTGGTCCTGCTGTGTTTATAAAACTATTAAAAAAAAAAAAAAAGCTCACAGACCTCTGTGGACAAAGTTAGTTTGGTTTTTTTTCAGAGCATTTATACTGTCATCTGGAAATTCCTTCATTTTACCTCCTTTTGTGCATAAAAGATTATGTTAATCAGGAAGCCGAAACAGTTCTTATCAGACTAATCCCACCCCAGTGTATCACTACCTAATGTAGTGTAATGGAAGGTGTGCTTGGAGAAATTAGTTTGAAAGTAGCCCTTCTCTCTGGAATATTTTAGTATCAAAGGCTGAACAAAATGTTGTTTGAATAATAAGGAAGTATATAAAATTGGAGCATTTCCTTGGGTAATTTGGGAAACATGGGAAAAATAATTAGCCAAAAGTATATTTGAACAGCTCATCCTATTTTAAGAGGAGTGAATCTGTAAAAGAGTTAACTTAAAACACCATTTTGCAAGCCTTTCTCTTTTATAATTAAAAGCCTCCTCTGGAGCTGACCATTTTGTTTGTCAGAGCCCAGCCCTGGTGCAAAAAAATATTCTTGCTTGCACTCATGTTGCAGTCTTATGAGAAAGTTAATTCCAAAGCACGAATTAAGATGTTCAGCCAATTTAATTACTAGATTGACTGACTATTCCTAAACCTGTTTGCCAGGTTCATGGGCACACAGCCCTAATAAGTGATTGTACCATTGTTGGACGCTATCCTGGGAAGGTACATTTGCCAGGATAGTCATCATCCAGGAAATAAATATGCTCTGTCCTGGAAATGTATAGATGAAATAGAGCTCATCACTTGCAGAAGATGTCATCCTGGCTTCATATCCACCCTTGGACAGACTTCCCCACAGATATGCATTCAAACTGAGATAATCCCATACTGGAAATATATGTTCAGGAGGTAGACTGAAAAGATAGTGTGGGTGTGAGAATGTGCAAGGTGGAAGGCCTTCGGTCTTTTTTCACAAAGTGCTTCATTTCAGATCTAGTGGGAGACTTTCCTCATTGGCCATCTTTGATTCTGTAGAATATTCAGCCCCTGTGACTGCCCCCTATCCCCAAAACTATTTGTTGTAGTGAGAGGATGTCTTTCATCAGTTTGTTGTGCAGTCTACCCATTCCAGCCCATAATGGGGATTTATTTTTATTGAAACAGGATTTTTCTTGTTGTTTTAAGGTAAACATTCTTTATAAAAGAGCTACTCAGCATGGTAAGCCATAAAGCTGCTATCATGGCCACTTGGTAAAAATCCAATAGTGCTTTTCACAGTAACTGAGGAGTTAAACATTATGTCCTGACTATATTTAATTGGAAAAAAAAAAAAACAAAACCATTTTGCTCAGCTAGGTCATGCCAGCAATTTGAATCTGAGATAATATTTTCCTTACTCCAACCCTTCCTTTGCTATCTAATATTGATATGTTTTATAAAGCATTTTAGGTACCTTTGAGATGAAAGGCAGAAACATAAGCTATTCTTAGAACTATAGACCTCTTTGACCTCATCTTCATTCAACTTTATCTTGCAATATGTTTATATTCCAAATTTTCTTTCAGATCAGAAATTATTATTATCAAAGAGTCAGAACGCAATAGACAAGACTCATTTATAATCTAGCTTTACTTGTAAGCAGGTTTGTAACTCAGATTTTAGTTGACTGATGGTGAAGGTGAAACCTATTGTAATATGTCTGAAAGAAGTGCATTTTGCTTTTATTACCTTAAGGGCCATCTTAGAACTCCTACAGATTCTATCTTTTCTGTACTCTACCTCTCTTCTTTCTTTCACCTGTTCAGGAAGTTGGATGCTTTCATTTATGATGCAGCAGTGCTAAATTACATGGCTGGCAGAGACGAAGGCTGCAAGCTGGTGACAATTGGGAGTGGGAAAGTCTTTGCCTCCACTGGCTATGGTATTGCCATCCAAAAGGACTCAGGCTGGAAGCGCCAAGTTGATCTTGCCATCCTTCAGCTTTTTGGAGATGGTAAGTGAAAAAAAAAAAAAAAAAAAAGATATGTTGGAGTTTTCCTAAGAAACACCAAGTCTTGCATGTAAAAAATAGAACTTCCTAGCTCCAGTGCTTCAGATTTCAGTTGAGAACAGAAAATCATTAATAAGGGGTTTTTGGAGACTTTACACCAAAAATGTGAGGATGTCACTTGTTTTATGTTGTTGATGCAGGGTGGTACTATCATTAAAAGCAATGTCAAAAGCACTAAAGGTTTCATAGAGCCGTCTTAGATGTGTGTTTGAAAAATATCTTCTATGAAGAATGTCTTGTTAAAACAAGATCTCTGTTGTTAACATTTCATTACTTTTGAGGTTTGGCCATGACAAAACCTGCTAATTATACTGGACTTTCCATGGCCATCTCATGCTTTATAGTTCCAGACAGGATCAAGCCATGCAGAGTTTACAAAATTAAAGGATAAATATTTATTGATGAAAGAGTTAACTTAGATTTTCCAAAACATAAAAAAACCCCAACAACTGAGGAAGGACTTGAAACTTAGAAGTATATACTGTGGTGAGCTTTTAATTAGAACATTATAGTTACCTAGTTATCTCATCCTTTACAAAGAATTTGCTATTATTAAGAAAAAATATGCAATCGATAAGAAATTATTTTTTAGAAAATATTTCCATGTGTTTCCCTTTCCATTCCATATTACATCTTGCTCTTTTTTTTTTAATAAATAAAATTCACAGATTGTTTTATTTATAAGTACTCATTTCTTTCTGAAATCTGAAAATAATATATGGTATAATAAATATGGAAAGAATGTAGATGTGATATACTTCAGCAGAAAATTAGCCACCTGATGGATAGGGTGTTCTGTCTCTTAAACTGCCTAATATGTATTATTTCAGAATAAGATGTAAATTCTCCATAAAGCTTTAAAGACTGTGCTATGGTTCCATAAATATCCTTTTTTTTTTTTTTTTTCCATCATGGAAAAATTCATTTCAGATTTCCACCATGGAAAAAACATTTCACATTTCCAACAACCGACTGGAGGTTGGAAATGTGAAAAACTAACTTTCATGACAGCATGAAAAGAATTGCAACCTTCAAAATTAGTTTATGTCTGAATGTCTCAGTAAGTGTGTGAATGTTTATCTCTCTCCCCTCATGAAGAAAACAAACAAACATAATGGGAATAAGTGGGGTATGAAATTAGACTACAGAACATTTGTTCCTAACTGATGCAAATTAGTAATGTTCTTCATTGGTCAAAGGGCTTGGAAGTGTTGAATTTGGACAAAACTGAAGGGAAGAAATTAAGGTAAAAATGCACAGATATTTTTTGGGAACATTGCACCTAGTCATAATGAGCTATGGATAGGATGGAAACAAAGTAAAAATCAAGCTTTTTTTATTTTAAAACATCAAAATTTTGAATTTTGAACTGGAAAACCAGAGTTTTTTCATTAAGAAGTGACTAATTTTTTTTTTCTAAAAGTATCAATCATTGCTTTTTCCCTTTGTAGTCCTAATATGAAAGTGGAAGTTTCTGAGGTCATGTCTTCAGTAGTCTGGTGGGCAGCTTTTTCTAGATTTCACTGCAGACATTTGGATGTCACATTTGTGTCCTGTGGTACAGTTTTTTGTGGCAAATATCTGCCCGTGGAAAGATCCTGTTGCCTTCTGTGTAACAAATTGCACCCGAACCTATCAGAACAGAAATTTCATTAATGTAATAAATACGGAAAAAGAGCATGGACACTGGAAATGACCCTAGATCAACTTCTTGCTTTCAGTCTTCTCAGCTTGAGTTCTTTAGCCATTGTAGGACTATCTAATCTGTTTCCTTCTCGTCTTTCAAGGGGAGATGGAGGAGCTGGAAGCCCTATGGCTCACTGGCATTTGTCACAATGAGAAGAATGAGGTTATGAGCAGCCAGCTGGATATAGATAATATGGCAGGTGTCTTCTACATGCTGGGAGCAGCCATGGCCCTCAGTCTCATCACCTTCATCTGTGAGCACCTCTTCTACTGGCAATTCCGCCACTGCTTCATGGGTGTCTGCTCTGGCAAGCCTGGTGTCGTCTTCTCCATCAGCAGGGTGAGTGTCATTAGCTAGTGAGGAGGAAGAGAGGCTATATTCAGGCAGTCTTGGGTTCTGGAGATGGACAAATCTATCAAGACTCTAATCCACAGCCTGACATATTTTCACTGTTAATGTTGCAAGAGCATCTAATTTTTTTTTTGCATTACATCTCTCGTGTCTGCTGGATTATAGAAATGAATCATAGAATAATTTGGCTGGGTGACACCTTCAAGATCATCAAGTCCAGCCATCAACCCTACACTGCCAGGGTCCCTAAACCATGTCCCCCAGCACCACATCTACGCGATTCTTAAACACCTCCAGGGATG